>RCUC01166236.1:0-56209 GCA_003697995.1 Taxidea taxus jeffersonii
GGATGATAAACTTCTCAGCAAATTGGCAAGAGCATTGTTATACCAGTCTTTTGTCTTCTTGGAGAAGTCAGGAAAGACATCCAAGACACCGTGTTTGAGTTACACTAAAACGAAGATTCCCTCATCCCTGATCCCTGACTCAGGGGTGCCTTCTTTAGGGCTCCCGGTGACGCTCAGACGAATAATAGTCTTGGACTGTGTAGAAAAGGCATTTAATGAAATCCTTTCAACATGAAATGCTGTGAGCATAAACTGAAGGATACTAGCAATAAGCCCGGGGTCCGGTGTCCTAAGAACCCCTCGCTGACCACCTGGTTCAGGCTTGGTTCAGGAGAAACCAGTACAGCCAACTTACTGTGGACACAGAAACAGTGACCCCCCCCCAAAAATTATGCCCCAAGAAGGGCAGGGACGTTAAAGAGATGCACCTGAAGCAGCTGGCCGAGTTGTAAAGCCACCTCCTTTCAGAGACAAAGAGCATCTTCTGTGTACTGCCACCCAGTATTTCCCATTAGAGAATCACCCCTTCCCTTGCTGTCAGTCCCCATGGTTCTGGGGAAGTGGACTCCATACTTGATTCCAGAGGTTGAACGATCCAGGGTTAAGCCCATCAGCGCTTATTTTCCCCAGCCACTGATTGGTTGAGAGATGGGCATGTGACTCATACAGAGCCAATGAGGTTTTCCAAGGGAATTCTGGGAAACTCTCATTGGCTGTGAAATGAGAGGGATGAGAGAACCATGGGGGAGGGCTGAGGCTACTAAAGAAGGAAGCCGTGGCCCGGGACGCGCCAAGTAGTGGAATGGGGCCTGGGGGCCGTCATCGAGCCCTGCCCCAGCCGGGCCTCCTGTGGGCTCTCCAGGAGCCCACTTTAACGACCTTAAAGTTCTGTGAGTCAGCAACGTCCCTCTTCTGCGGGTGGGGAATTTTGCCACTTAGAGCCCTCTATGGCCCCAGTGTCTACTCTTGCTCCTTACCACTTCGTCTTTTCACTTATTTTCTCATTTTAAAAGCAATATGTACGTATCTTAGACAATTTCATAAACACAAAAAGGAAGAGACAGCAACTTTCCCAGGACCACACAGCTCTCGGGTGGTGAGCCGTGATTCCGACCGGGGCTGGCCGCGCCCGAGGCTGTGTTCCTCACCCTATGACCTACTCTGGGCTCGCACAGCCCTTCTAGGCATTTTGTGTAAACCCTTCAGCCTCTTCCTCCCTTTGGAGGAACAAAAGCTTTTCCTCATGGGCATATCTAATTATTCTTTTGCAAAAGTGGGATAATATGCTATGATAGTTTATATAGATTTTTTTTAATTTTTTTTTTATTTAAACATATAATGTAACCCCACCACCCTCTCCCACCCCCCTCAGTTTGTTTTATGACATTAAGAGTCTCTTTTGGTTTGTCTCCCTCCCGATCCCATCTTGTTCATTTTTACTTTTCCTACCCCCTTAACCCCCACCCTCGTTGCATCTCCACTTCCTCATATCAAGGAGATCATGTGATAGTTGTCTTTCTCCGATTGACTTATTTCGCTGTTTATATAGATGTTTAACCTAGTAATAGGTTATGGACATTTCCCCAAGTCATGAAGTGTTTCACGGGAACATAATTTGTAACGGCTGCATGATATTCCATTTGAATTGACTATAGCATAATTTATTTACACATTCTTGGGCTATTGGAACTTCAGGTGATCTATACTCTTTTTAAAACAGAAAATGGGTGGAGCAAGTAGATTTTTAAGGCAAGTGAAATTGGGGGGGGTAACACGTCACGCATTTGTCAAAGCCCATAGACTATACCACGAAAAGAGTGAAGCCTAATGTAAACTATGCAGTTTAGTCAATAATAATGTCTTAATATTGTGTCATTAGTTGTAACAAACATACCACATCAGTGCAAGGTGTTAACGATCAGAGAAACTGGAGGAGAGCAGTATCTTGGTTCTGCTCAGTTTTTCTCCAAACATAAAATGTTCTGTTTTATACTGTATGTTCTATTCAGTTTTTCTCTAGACATAAAACTTTTTCATAAAATATTCTATTCATTAAAGTTAATTGATCAACAGTCTAAAGAAACAAGCAAACAGAAAGCAACTTAAATATAAATTTCTCACCAGTTCTGATTCTTTTCTTTTAAAAAAAAATTATTTATTTGACAGAGAGAGAGAGAGAGAGAGCAAGCATATACTCAAGCAGCCAGAGGAAGAGGGACACGCAAACTCCTCGGTGAGCAGGGAGCACATGTGGGCCTCGAACCCAGGAGCCTGGGATCATGACCTGAGCCCCAGGCAGATGCTTAATGACTGAGCCACCCAGGTGCCCCATATTTTCTTGTGTTGAATTTGTAGGAGTAGAATTGCTGAAACAAAGGTTAAGATGTTATAGACATATTTCAATAATTTATTTGCAAGAAAAAAAGTACTTCTTTACATACCACCAATGTGTTAAGAGTGTCTGGTTCATTCAATTCTTGTTAACACTAAAAGGTATTGAGTTTTTAAATCTTTGCAGATTTAATGAGAAACTCATGATGCCTACTTCTGATTTACCTATCTTCCTTAACTATAAAAATCAAAACAATATGTTAGAGGTTAATGGTACAGAATAAGTATTTCAGAAATAGAAATAAGTTCTTGAAAAAAAATGTAGCATCACAAATCATTGGGCAAAAAAGGACAATTTCTCAGGATGAAGTGAGAGCCACATCTCATACCTCATCCTGTGGTCCTTAAGCATGAGTGTACATCCAAATCCCCTGGAGGGTTTCTTCAAACACAGATTGTCCAAGAATCACACCTTGAGAAACAATCCCTCATACAACAAACTCTAGAAAAATAAGAAAGGTGAATGAAAAAAAGAATCAAGTATTTCTCAGTCCTTGACACATCAAGAATGTAAAGCTCATGGAGATAGATTACCTTAATGGTATGATTAATATATTGTTTATTATGTACGTATAGAAATTTATGTGTTACATAATTATATTACAGAACATATATTCTTTTTGTATATTTTTAAGTGATTACAGATCTTAATGGTATACTAAGCATAAATTCCACATTGCCATAAAGGCAACCTCAATATATATTTTGAGGAGGGAGGGGGAGCAGAGGGAGAAGGAGGGAGAGAATCTTAAGCAGGTTCCACACCCAGTGTGGAGCCTGATGCAGGGCTGATCTCATGACCCTGAGATCATGACCTTAGCCGAAATCAAGAGTCAGACACTTAACCAATTGAACCATCCAGGCACCCCTCAACATATTTTTAATAGTAGAAAGGGGATTAATCACATTTTCTGACCAAAATGCAATAAATCTAGAAATGAATGAGTGGAAACCAACCCATGATAACATCCCAGCCAGTTGGGAAATATACACACTATCTCTCTCAATACATATTTGCTAAAACAACAATGATGAGATTGCTGCACACCAAAATGTATTGTACTAAAGCAACAGTGTTCTCAGAGGAAAATATATAGCTGTAAATTCTCCCATGACTAACAAAGAAGAATGACATCAAAGAGCTACAGAACTCAAAAATTTCGGAAAAGAATATCAAACCTAGAGCAGAAGGAATTAAACATAAAAAGCATGAAGCTGAATTGAAACTAAAAAACCTAAAAGCAGTAGAATTGATTAACTCAAGAGACAGAAAGGAGAAAAAAGACAAGTCATAATCTACCTGAATCAAAGAAGCAGAAAGAGTAGGGAAATGCAAATATCCAAGATTAGACCAAAGAGAAGGCCCATAGTCACAGATGCAAGGAAAAGCGCTCAAAGTATTAGAAGATACTTTGTAAAACCGTGGAAATAAATTTACAAACTGATATGGACAACTATTCTAGGATTAAGACATTTCCTCCATGAGGAAGAAACAGGACAGCTAAAATAAGCCACGAGATGGATAGGAAAGAGCCTGTCTCTAAAGACGCCAGGGCCATAGAGCCTCCATGGCTCCAACGGTCAAAGAACAGAAAACACAGAAATTATTTAAATTGTTGCAGAACTCAGAAAGAAGGAGTGTTTCTCAATGCTCTGTTGTTTTTACAGAGCCAGAAAAGCACTGTAACAAAACAAGATACACCAAAAAGGAAACCATAGATTTCATTTCACCTATAAATCCTAAACGAAGTATTAGTGAGTAGAAAATCCATCTGTACCAATGACCAGCCGGTCACTGTCATTGTGATTCTGATCCATAACATCTGTCCAAGCCGGCCCGATAAACCGAAACAAAAGGTGTATGTATGGGGCACCTGGGTGGCTCAGTGGGCTAAAGCCTCTGCCTTCGGCTCAGGTCATGGTCCCGGGGTCCTGGGATCGAGCCGCGCATGGGGCTCTCTGCTCGGCAGGGAGCCTGCTTCCCTCCCTCTCTGCCTGCCTCTCTGCCTACTTGTAATTTCTGTCTATCAAATGAATAAATAAAATCTTTTTTTTAAAAAAAGGTGTATGTATTAGAGAATAGCAAGCAAAACTGTCATTACTCAAAGAAAAGATGATGATATGCCAGAGAAAACTCAAGAAAGTAAACAGAAAACTATTCAAAACAATGATAATATGACTCCAGTTCCAAAACGAATAGAAAAAAGTAATAACGTTCATACGAACCAGTTAGAAAGAATAGTAACTAAACAATTCTATTCATAATAGCAATTTATATGTATATGTGTATATATATATATTCTCTATAAAGAAATACATATAAATATTCTCTACATAGAATCTCTATAAATATTTCAACAATAAAACCCTTTAGATGGACAATAAAGAGACTAAGAGGCGGACCTGGCAGACACACTGTCTTTGTGAGGTCAGAAAAAAGCAGTTGCTAGAATCCTAAGACTTGACAACAGAATTTCTCCTGGGAGAGAAGAGTGTTTTTGTTAAGCCAACACGTTTGAAAAGGTAGTGCCTGTAATTGCTGTAAAGGGTAAGAGTTAAGATGGTGAGATGGGGTTGGAAGAGAGTAAACCAGGAAGGGAAGAGATCAAAGGGCCCAACTGGAACTTAACAAGAAAGTGGGGACCTTCTTCCTGTAAGAGGACAAGTAAAGGCTTTTAAGAATAAACACGGAAGGGGTGCATGGGTGACTCAGTCGCTTAGGTGTCTGCCTTCGGCTCAGGTCGTGATCCTGGGGTCCTGGGATTGAGTTTCACATGACTCCTTGCTCAGCGGGGAGTCTGCTTCTCCCTCTGCCCCTCCTCTCACTGGCTCTCTCTCTCTCTCTAAAATAAATAAAAATCTTAAAAAAGAAAAGAAATAAGCCTGTAAATATGTCCAATATTTTGTTTAAAGTCACTTGTTCTATTTCATTATCATGTGAGCTGCTTGTGTAGCCTCTAAATCTTTGATGATGAAAGTAACAGTGGTGGTTGGGGTGGTGATGATAACGGCCCATGTTTATTGAGCATCTACTTTCTACGCAATGCCCTAAGCCTTTAAACTGTTTATATCATTTAATTATCAGAAAAATCTATTTCCCATAACAGGAACTCAGGCAGAGAGAACTTAAGTAACTTGACCAAGTGCACAGCTTGCCAGTGGAGTTGAGCTGTTGACCCAGACATTCCGACTTGAGGGCTCAGACTGTAACACTACCCCAAAGCCGTCTATCTAGTGGGTTTGTGGCCTTGAGTTAGTGCCAGTGAAAAGATCAGATGGTCTCCAGTGGGGTGTTGTGGACTGGAGCAGGGATAAGCGTGCACGGGTCAGAGCCAGAGCAGAGATAAAAAATTCCATGGAAGCCGAAAAGTGGAACTGGCTTGGGGAAAAATAAACACCAAACCCCTCCACTGCCTTGAAACCCCAGAGAGACTGAGAAGCATGTTGGGACTTCTATCAGGCATGAGATGGCATGTTGAGACAATTTTATTACATCTTAAAGTAAACGATTACTTCAGCTGGCTGCATAACGTAAATTCATCCATGAGTCTGAAATATGGCTTATAATTATTAAAATGCTAATGTTGGCTAAACAAATCTGTAAAATTAAACTCAAGCACTCCCAGATTCTAATGGGATTCTTTAATTTGCTTGAGTTATTAAAATATATTTAATAGAATAAACTTATACCGATGGCCAAGACAGAGCTAAAATGAAGTGTTAAATTGTTTGGGGGTTTTTTCCTATTGAGTTGTAGGAATGCTTTATATATTTTGGGTATTAACTTCTTATCAGATATATAATTTGCAAATATTTCCTGCCATCCACCAGGTTGCCTTTTCATTTTGTTGGTTTCCTTTACTGTGCAGAAGCTTTTTAGTTTGATGTAGTTGTTTGTTTTTTTTCTTTTATTGCCTTTGCTTTTGGAGTCAGATTTTTTTTTAAGATTTTACTTATTTGACAGACAGAGATCACAAGTAGGCAGAGAGGCAGCCAGAGAGAGAGAGGGAAGCAGGCTCCCCACTGAGCAGAGACCCCGATTCGGGGCTTGATCCCAGGACCCTGGATCATGACCTGAGCCAAAGGCAGAAGCTTTAACCCACTGAGCCACCCAGGCACCCATGGAGTCAGATTTTTAAAATCATCACTAAGACTGATGTCAAAGAGTTTCTCACCTATATTTTCTTCTAGGATTTTTCTGGTTTCAGGTGTTATAATCAAGTCTCTAGTCCATTTTGAGCTAATTTTTGTGTATGGTGGATGATATGATTCAGCTTCATTCTTTCGTGTGTGGCTGTCCAGTTTTCCAGCACCATTTATTGAAGAGATTGTCCTTTCCCTACAGTATATTCTTGGCTCCTTTGTTGTGAATGAATGGACCATACATACATGGGTTTATTTCTAGGATCTATATTCTATTTTATTGATCTATGTGTTTGTTTTTGTGCCAGTACCACACTGTTTTGATAACCATAGCTTTTCATCACAGTTTGAAGTCAGGGAGCATGATGCCTTCAGCTTTGTTTTTCTTTCTCAAGATTGTCTTGTCTACTTGGGGTCTTTTGTGATTCCATACAACTTTTAGGATTGTTCATTCTATTCCTGTGAAAAATATCATTGGAATTTTGATAGACATTGAATCTGTAGATTACTGTAGGTAGTATGGACATTTTAACAGTAGTTACTCTTTCAGCCCATGAGCACAGCATAGCTTTCCATTTATTTGTTGCTTCTTCGATTTCTTTCATCAGTATTTTATAGTTTTTAACATATAGGTCTTTCATCTGCTTGACTAATTTTTTTCTAGTTATTTTACTATTTTCAATGCAATTGTAAATGGAATTGTTTTCATAATTTCTCTTTCTGATCATTATTAATGTGTAGAAATGCAACAAATTTTTGGAGAGTATTTTTGTATTTTTCAACTTTACTGAACTTGTTCTAATAGTTCTATATAGTTCTAATATATATATCTATTTCTATATAGTTCTGATAGTTCTATAATAGAACTATAGTTCTATTAGTTCTAATAGTGTTTTGGTGAAGTCTTTTTTTTTAAGATTTTTATTTATTTATTTGACAGACAGAGATCACAAGTAGGCAGAGAGGCAGGCAGAGAAAGAGGAAGGGAAGGAGGCTTCCTGCTGAGCAGAGAGCCTGATGTGGGGCTCCATCCCAGGACCCTGGGATCATGACCTGAGCTGAAGGCAGAGGCTTTAACCCACTGAGCCACCCAGGTGCCCCGTTTTGGTGAAGTCTTTAGGGCATTCTATATTTATCATATAATCTGCAAATATTGACAGTTTTACTTTTTTCCTTTTAATTTGGATATCTTTATTCTTTTTCTTGTCTAATGGCTCTGGTTAGGACTTCCAACACTATGTTGAATAAAAGTGGTGAGGGTGGGCAACCCTGTCTTGTTCCTGATCTTAGAGGAAAAGCATTCACTTCTCACCATTGAGTATGATGTTAGTTGTGAGCTTGTCATATATGGCCTTTATCGTTTGGAGGCACATTCCCTCTATACCCACCTTGTTGAGAATTTTTATCATAAGTGAATGTTGAATTTTAACAAATTTTTTTCTGCATGTACTGAAATTATTATATTATTTTTATCCTTCATTTTGCAAATGTAGTGTATCACATTGATTTGCAAATGTTGAAGTTTTCTTGCATCCCTGTAATAAATCTCACTTGATCATGGTATATGATTCTTTTAATGTATTGGTGAATTTGTTCTGTTAATATTTTGCTGATGATTTTTGCATCTATGTTCATCCTGGATATTGATGTATGATTTGTTTCTTTGTTTTAGTGGCATCTGTCTGGTTTTGGTATCAGAGTAATAATGAGTTTTAAAGTACCTTCTTCTCTTCCATTTTTTGGAAGATTTTTAGAGGATTGGTATTAATTCTTTGAATGTTTGGCAGAATTCATCAGGGAAGGCATTTGCTCCTGGACTTCTGTTTGCTGGGAGGTTTTTGATTACTGATTTAACCTTCTTACTATTAATCATGCTCTTCAGATTTTCTATTTTTTCATGATTGAGGTTGGGAGGTTGTATATTTCTAGGAATTTACCCATTTCTTCCAGGTTGTCCAATTTACTGGTTAATTTAAAAATGGACTGAGGGTCTACATAGACTTTTTTTTTTAAGGGAAGACATACAGGGATGCCTGGGTGGGTCAGTGCATTAAGCATCTGCCTTCAGCTTGGGTCATGATCCCGGGGTCCTGGGTTATCCCTCTGCCTGCTGCTCCCCTTGCTTGTGTCCTCTCTCTCTCTCTCCCCCTGGCAAATAAATAAATAAAATCTTTTAAAAAATAAAAGAAAACATACAGATGGCCAACAGGTACATGAAAAGATGCTCAACAAGTTTTGGCAAGAACGTAGAGAAAGGGAAACCCTTCTACAGGTAGGATGTAAACTGTAGGTAGGATGTAAACTTGTACAGCCACTGTGGAAAACAGTATGGAAGTTCCTCAAAAAATTGAAAATAAAACTACCCTATGATCCAGCAATCCCACTTCTGGGTATTTATGCAAAGAAAATGAAAATACCAATGCAAAAAGATATATGAATTCTCATGTTCATTACAGCATCATTTACAAGAGCCAAGATACAGAAACAACCTAAGCGTCCATGATGGATGAATGGGTAAAAAGAGATGGTATATCTATACAATGGGATATTATTCAGCTACAAAAAGGAATGAAATCTTGCCATTTGTGGCAACATGGATGGAACTTGGGGGCACTATGCAAAGTGAGATAAGTACGAGAAAGACAAAGACCATATGATTTCACTAATATGTGAATTTTAAAAGTTAAAAAAATAACAAGCTTATGGGTACAGAGAACAGATTGGTGGTTACTGGAGGCAGGGGTTAGAGGATAGGCAGAATAGGTGAAGGGTATCAAAAGGTACCCACTTCCTGTTAGGAAATAAATAAGACCCGGGATGTCACATACCACACAGAGGCTATAGTTAATTAATACTGTAGTGCATGTCTGAAAGTCGCCACAAGGGTAGATCTTTTAAAATCCTCATCACAACAAAAAAGAGGAATAATTGAACTGGCTCTGGTGGGGGAGGGGGAAGCCAGAAAAATCCACCTGCTCTACACTGCAAGGCTCTCTAACGCAGCATCAGATGCCTCTAGAGGAGGAATGAAGGTAGCGCAAACCCCAAACCAACCCAAAAGAAATGGGTGTTTGGGAAGCGGGTTCCCTGGACCTGGCTGCCACCGCCATTGAGCACCGGGAGGAAATGCAGAGTCCCAGCCAGAGGCAGGGGAAGTGGGGGCGCACCAGGCATGGCTGAGCAGGGCTGCCATTCCGGGCAGGGGGCCGGGGGGCAAGTGAGCATTCACCTGCCAGAATGCCCGATTGTCATCAGCCTGCAGAACCGTGGCGGACAGAAATCCAGCTTCCAGGTGGGAGATGGAAAGCCCTTCTGTAGGGAATGCGCCCCGCCCAAGAGAGGAAGACCTGCCATCCCACCAGAAGCCTGGAGTTCTCAGACTTCACCCTCAGGCTCAGAGCTTCCAGTCAACATATGCTTCCTATTCTTAGGGCGGTGAGCTGTCACACTGCCCTCGGGTCCCCCATCAGTCCCCTGCTTTGGAGTCACAGAGGCTGGCCTGGTGCACCTGGCCTGTGGACCTGGGAGCTGGCATCCCGGCTGGCCAGGAGCCTCTCTGCCTCCCCCACATGCCCACCCCCAGTGGGGCGACAGCAGCTGTAGGATTTCCCTGCTGGTTTCCACCTGGGCCTCTCCCCTCTCAGAGGGGGACACCCGGCTGGCTGCAGGCACTGCTGCAGGGGGAGGGCCCAGCTGCCTCCCCCTTGGCTGCCCAGCATCTCCGCAAAACCTCACAGGCAAGCAAGGCCCCGGTCACACTTGAAGAACACCATTACCATGCAAGAGAGACCATAGACTCAACAAGAGAGAAGGCTAAAATCCAAATAAATTGAGTTAAGAGCATAGAGCAAGACTTATATAAAAGGTATAGTCATCAGAGCCTTAAGAATGGGCCTCACTTCTCTACAAACAAGAACATGCTGGTATAATTAAATAATTAGGGATCTTAGAAGTTAAACTGTGATAATCACAATTAAAAGGACGAAGTGACAACCCACCCTAAGGTTGAATGATTGAGCTCGAGGATCAAACCAAGGATTTCTTTTCTCCAGAACACAGTTCCAAAGGACACGGAGGCAGAAGGTATGAAAGGAAAGAGTCTTAGAGGACAGATTCTGACATCTCATTCTTTCCTGGTAAGAGATTCACAGAAAGAAAAGCAAAGAAACCAGAGAGGAGAAAAATAATCAGAGTTATTATTTCAAATTTCCCGGAGCTTAAGAAGAGACACAAGGCTTCGGATTCAAAGGAGCCACGGAATCATATTCTGTGACTTCCCTGAAGGTTTATAAGACTTTGGAAAAAAAAAAAGTGCTTAGACTCCTTTAAAGAATTGGCTCTGTGCTTATTCTATTTTTCCATGCATTTAAGATATAATAAGTTCTCACATTTTTTACAAGTCCCCCCGCACATTTTTACCACTTGGCGGTCTTATCATCCCTTGCCTTGGTTTCTGAGTTCCTGTGTCAGATCTCTGACTTGCTACACTTTGCCCCTCCCTGTGGCTTTGCTCTTCTAGCTCCCAAGGCAGATCAACGCAGTCACTGTTTCATCTGTTAGGATTTTAGTCTCCAAGAGGCAAGTGTATATGAGTTCAAGGGAAGGAATCTCACCAACAGAGCTCTCTATTTAACTGTGAGCCTTTGCCCTGGAATATCCTGCTGGTGTTTTAGCATAACCGTTCCAAGGATCATTTCTGCCAGACTCAGAGGAAATTATCACAGCCCCTCTCATAACATTTTGGTTGTTGATTTTGGTGCTTATCAGGTAAGAGTCCACAGGTGCACACATGAGTCTGCACAAAGTAGGACAGTGTGGGGGGCAACCAGGTCCCCATGTCTAAATTCAAGCTACATATGGAACATCTAAAGCACAGGTCCAATCACACATCTTGCAGGACAGATCTGTAGATAGGTCATAGAAATATTTTGTGTGGCCCACATGGTATTTTTTTTTTAAGATTTTAATTGGTTGCTGGAAAATCAGTCTCAAGTGCCTGCGAGACAATAGCAGTGAATGTTCCCTTTAGCCAGAGCATGTGCTCACTCCAACCACCACACACCAACAGAAATGGCAGCGAAGCAACTCAAACTACATTGTCTTCGTTAAGCAAAGCAGAGAATCACTCCACACTCATCTATTCAACACACTTATTAGGCACCTGCTGTATGTCAAAGAGGATGCAAAGATGGATAAGACCATAGGTTATCTGAGCATAAAGGACCTTAGAGATCATTTTCATCAATTTCCAGATAGAGAAATAAAAACTCCGTGATGTCAAAAGCTTTGCTCAATTTCCAACACCAGCCGGTGGCAAAGCCAGAAGAAAAATCAAGGCTCTTAACGTACTCAAACATTGTTATATGTGGTTGACTTCATTGCACTTATTCTAATCTGTCTTTTAAAAGCACAGTGGAATAAAAGGTAATCGGATATTAAAAAGAAAACAATTCAGTTAGTAAAAAGGTAGGGGGGATTTTTAATAAATAGTACTTTGCATGACCTCAGTTCCTTGTAAAATGTCTTGTGGAGATTATTGTTCTACCGTTGAAAACGATATTCTATGTACTAGAGAGAGACTTGAGTATTTATTTTTTTTCAAATCTTAACATTTTTAAAGGATAGGTGAAACTTTACAAACATCAAGGAATTCAATATGAGGAAGGAATTTGGACTGTTTATGGCTTTTCTCACCACTTGGAAATGGTATACTCCTCCAGGGTCTGAGGATCCCTGGCTTGGAGGTGCTGTTGTATGGAATTCTTAAAAGAATTTCTTATCATTACCTTCCCGTATTTTTATGTTGAGTGTTGCGGGGCATGGGGGTGTTGAGAGTGGTCCCTTATTCACAGACAAAAGCCATTCTGCTCTGAATTGGATCTAGCACCACTTTGGAAGGAACGAGAGAAGAAGGCCTTTGCTGGGATAGGCACACTTTTGTTTTTAACTGCACAGTAGAAAAGCAACACAAGGGACTCCTGAGTCACATTCTAAGAGACAAGTAGATGGCACAAATTGCATGGCTCAGTCTATCTTTCTATCAATCTATCATCATCATCATCTATCTACATATCTATCATCTATTTAAATATCTATCTAAAGAGGTTGGGTTTCTCATGCGCTCCTCTCTTGAATTACTCTTCCTGCTGCTTTGCCTGTCTCCCTGCTCTGGCCTGAACTGCACGCACAGCTCTGGGCCTCTTCCATTAGATCACGCAGTTTTATGTAGTCCCACATCATCTTCCCCAAATTGTTCCAATCTTTGATTAGAAGGTATTGGTTTGTGTTTCCTAGAAACCTGGGATCTCTGCTAAAGTCCTCCGTATCTGAGCCCCATCATAATATATGAAAGAGGAAGGGCTTGGTGGAGGTGAAGATTCACTTGCAAAGCTAGAAGGTAAGGCTTCAGGTGGTCATGGTTGAGTCCAGTCTACCAACTGGGTGCCTCTGTTACACAGGATAAATGGTCAAGGTCAGTCTTCCTTGTTTGTTTAACCTTAGCCTTTTCCTCCAGCCAGGTCACTGTGCTCTGTCCTCTAGACATTTGATACATCCTCACCTCCACCCATAGGCTTATTTCTCTACTTCCCATATTCCAGCTTCATGGGAGTACTCCGTTTCTAAACCCACCGTGGACACTCATGCATTTGATCCTTTGTGCTTGCCGTTCCCTCATTCTGGCACATCCTTCCCAATCCTCTTTGCTTCATGTGGCTTTCACAGGCCCTCATTACCCACAGGGAGTTTTGGTCACCCTTGCTTTGTGCTCCCACAGTGTGAGCTTCTAGATCAGTAAAAGCCTAGCCTACTTAGACCGCTGCATCTGGTCAGGGTCTGCTTGCCTTTGACCATGACTCCCTCTGGATCAGGCCCTTCCTGAAGACAGGGATGTCATCAATTTCATCAGTTCTTTCATCAGTCCTTTGTGTCTCTGGTGCTGCTGCAGAGAAAGTCTCATTTCAAAACGAATAAGAGCATGATTGTCAAGGGTGGTCTCAGACCTGTTCATAAGGGTTTCCTTCTCCATTGAGTTGTTTTCTGAACACTTCTCTGATTTTTAAGGGCCTGTCCTTAACAAATTCAGTAGATATTTTTTACTCTAATCATTGTCAATTGCCCACAATTTCACTAACTTCCCATCATCAGAGCAAAGGGAGGAACTTCTAATTTTACCATCAAGCATCTGCCTTTCAATGGATTTTCAAAGAAATCACTTCCTCCACTTTATGTAACCTTAATTACAATAGGTTAACCAGGGGCAAATAAAAGTACTCATGAAGGCTCTCATTTGCCCTATGAGAAAGAGTAGCCATAATAACGATATAGGGGTGAGGTTTTCTTTGCCATACAGGCTACAAGAAACTCATAAAGTAAGAAAAGAAACTCCTCAAACTGAGAATTATGGTTCCATTGAGCCAATTGGCATAGATCCCACAGTACATTCAGGTGGGATCACCTATTTGTGCTGTGCACAAAATCAGACAATAACAAGATATAACCTGGTATGCAGCAAGCCTCAAACCCAAAGTCATGAAGATGAAAAGAGAGTCTCGAGATATTCCCTCCCCACCACCTCGTCTCTGCCCACCCAAGATAATCCCGAAATCGCCATTCCGGCACAGGGCTGATATGGAGAAAGGCTGGGGAGACCAGCGGAGAGCAAGTTGCTCCAGACACCTAGCAGGGTGGACGTGGGGGCTGCTGAGGGACATGCCATTCGATGCTGTTGCCGTAGACTCCAAATTTGGATCCTCTTCACAGTTTTGAGAAGTCCAGATAAGGTTTGGGATTCTTTTTCGTAATTACTTTCTTGGCCGAGAGACTATGGTTCTTTGAACGAGATTCTGCCCACGTGGGGTCCGGGATTTAGAAGGGTTACAGAAACAATGGTGCTCCCCGCTAGGTTGGCTCGCAGACTTGTCTGCTGAAACATGCCTACTGTATACCGCACAGGCATTCTCTTAAGGGAAGATAATTACTATGAGAATGAAAAGGAAAGTAGGAAATGACACGTAATCTATAAAATAGTTTCTGAGAAGAAATCTATTCCTGCTTGGCACAAATAAAAGGATCTTTTTGTTGCCAGAAGAAAGTCAAGGCTGGTTTTCAAGACTATGAAAACCTCAAAGTTTTGCCTGAAGGAATTTCCTTCTACAAGAGAATTCTGAAAATCTGGACTTTGATCTGCCGTGTTTGATCCATGGAGAAGCAAAATCGTCAATATCTCAGGGTTCAGCGGAGTACCCCATTAACCTGACATCACAGTGAAATGATTACTTCTGCTTAAGCAGAGGCATATTTAAAATGAGACAGAAGCCTTCCACCAAAGGCATCTCATGCGTCCTAAACCATCCCATGTGGTGGACAAAAACCATTCCCGATAAACCGAATAATCCAGCTGGTCTACCAAAGTGCCTGCTGACGACAGTATAGACTGGGGGTTTATCCCGTGCATGTCAGAGCCTGCTTCGGGGGGCAGGCTGTAGGCCACCTCTGTCCCCTCCATCTCAACAGCACTTGTTGGTAGTAAAATCTGTTTTATATCTGGGGCCACCTTTGTTCAAGGTGAAAAAAAAAGATGTTTGAAAACCAGGAGAAGCCCAGCCATCACTGCAGATGGAGACTGTTTTCAATCAATGTCAGTTACTTGGAACTCAGCACACTTTTCCCCTCTCCCAGAAATAATATTAAAGATCACAGGAGGGACCCCAAGCAGGTCCATAGCTGTCTGCTTGTTACCCAAAGTGCCCTGGAAAAGGCAGGACAGATAGAGGAATGGCCACTGCAAACGGGTCTTCTAGAAGCAGGAGGCTTGCTACAGCTCTTGTAAGGGGAAGAAAATATTAGCAATGATAAGTAATATTATTATTTATTGACTACCCTGTATATGCCAGCCTCTCTTCTGGGTGGTTTCTATGAGTCATCTTATGTGTTATTAATTAGAGTTGACCCTACCGAGCTCTTTCTGTGTGCCAGGCCCTTTTCACAGATTTTTCTCATTTAGGCTTCTCAATAACCTATTTTATAGACAGAAAAACTAAGTCAGAGAAGTTGATTAATTTGCTTTCATTTGTTTGTGTTTCGATCATGTTTTTTTAACAGCTGGCAGAGCCCTGTGCCCCAGCTGGGCCCAGTACCTACAGAATTGCACTTTGGGCCATGATGGGAAGGGGGCAGGCCAGAGGGTGAAGCCAGCTGGCAGCGAGGCATCGGGACTGGGAGAGACAACAGGCTTATAGCCTGAGTCTCCACTTACCTGCTGTGGGAGCTCAGCGAGAGGGTAGCCTCTCTGAGCCATTGTCCTCGTCTGTTTACCAGGGATAATAGTAGGGTCCATCTCTTGGGGCTTCAGGGAGGACTAAGTATGCTTTCAGGAAGGCATGAAATGTCTTAGCATAGTGCCAGGTGCCTAGCAGCTCAGATCTGTTCCCTGTTTCTCTGAGTCACTGAATTTAGAGCTCTAAGCCTTACCTTAGCCAGTAGGGACTCCTGACCCACACAAGACTTGGGCCACTTCCGGTGATTTCTGTAGAGGCCTCATTATATCATCTAACATGGGAAAAGTATGTGATGTCCAGGATATAAAAATGGTGGGTAGGGGGCTGCCTCCCTCAGATTCAGCTCCATGGTGGTAAATTTGAACCCCGGGATGTCAAACCCCCTCTGTCTTTTCTAGATTGTCTAGAAACTCCTAAAGAAGTAAGCAGGGCCTTGAAGCGAACACCACAGAAGAATGGCCACGTCATCCTTCCTGATGAGAGTCTGTAACAAGATGGAGTGTGTGAAGGCCCAGACATGGGCCTGGGTCACAGACTGGCATGCCTCAGGGTAAGGGACAAGGGTGACTGAAAGGCCTGTATCCAGGGCACCCGAGGTCTGCTTGTTGCAAAGGCCTTGTGGGATGGGGCTTCTCTAGAAGGTCTTATTTATATCTTTCTCTTGCTTCTTTTCTTCTAGAATGTTATGCGTGAGGGGAGAGAGAGCTCCTCTTTAAAATGAAAACATGTTTTGTGAATCCACGAAGGGAAAGATTGGAAAGAGATTGAGAACTGCCTGGTAGAGAAGGATGTCTTTGAGTAAGATAAATTGATGGAGGGGCACCTGAGTGGCGGTCAGTGGCAGTCAGTTAAACATTTGCCTTTGGCTCAGGTCATGATCTCAGGGTCCTGGGATCCAGAGTCCTTGCTCAGCAGGGAGGCTGCTTGTCCCAATGCCCCTCCCCTTGCTCGTATGCGCATGCGTGCTCTCTCCCACTCCCTCTCTCTCTCTCTCTCAAATAAATAAATAAATAAAATCTTAAAAAGATAAATGGATGGGATTCTCCAAAGACAGTAGGCTATAGGCTGAAGGCAACCCAGCTCTCCAAAAAAAGTGTGCACGTGTATGTACATAAGTTTATTATGAATCGAAGGATAGAAAGGATTACAGCACAAAACTTATGGAAGATAAACTATTCAATAGTCTTAATTGTAAACTCCTTACATCTTAAACTTTCAAGGTGACCTTCTGTTTATTGCAAAATCCAGTCTTTGTAATTTATTATTCAAGAGTGTCTCAAAATCAGACTATGAATAAACACTCAAATAAAATTTGAATCAGCAAAGTCTGCTGTGTCACTGATGATGAATGTATTTCCAGTGTCCATCCAGTAACGCATGCTGGTTGCTATTTCCATGAGACAGACGTGACGCCATGAAGACACCTAGTGGAACTTCACTCATTCATCAGTGATGCGACCGACTCCTTTGCTGAATCAAATAACAGTTTTCTAATACTGCAAGAGTATTTTCTTGATTCTTTTGTACTATTCACAATATAAGCGTTATATACAACAACCTTACATTTAACTGTATTACCAAAATTTTCTCAGTCATTCTCATACATCAAGACAATAACAGTAGCTCACACTCCTTCCTGTGGTGTAAATACTCCTGTCATGGCCATTTCAGGCTATTCAAGTGACAACACTCAATGATGCCCGGCACTGCCGTTACACTGTATTTCCACCATACAGATACAATAGATGCAAATACAAATAATATTAAAGAATAAATTTATAAACAATAAAAGTGAATATATAATAGTAGATGCAGTGTAAAATAGCTAGGAAGTAATGGGTTTTGAGTATTTGTTACCTTTGACTGTAAGAAGAGAATGCATTTTACATATACCTTAATTTTTCATATGACTTTCTTTAGCCTGCTCACCAAATTCTTGAAAACCTGGACCGACTAGTGGTCCCGGACAGGGGAGCCTCCACTGCACACTGGCTGAGGGGATGGGAAGACTGGTGGGAGGCCTGAGTGAAAAGGCCAGGCTGGGCCACTGCTCCTGGAGGCAAAGCTGAGACCCAGCTGGGGAGCAGGTGCCAAGAGCGCCCTACGCTGTGGGGAATGGACCGTGGCTTGCAGAAAGCCATCTTGACCAAAAACCAGGAAAGCCAAACCCAGGGAGCACCAATTTGCCTTAGAGCGGTTTGGCACAGAGAGATTGCACCCTTCTTCGCATTGCTAAATCCTGTCTCCAAGCTTCTCACCTCTATGGACCCAGCCTGAAGGCCACCCCTTCGGTTGCCACCCCTTCGGTCCCCTCCCCCTCGGCATCACACATGCCCGCACAAGTTCATCTCTGACCTCTGGATTCCCGGCAGACCGCAAGCCTCCTGAGGGCAGGCACTGCCTGGTTTCCTGCTTCATCCTTAGGGCCCAGCGCACAACATGGCACTCGGGAGGTGCCCAACCCCCTCCTATTTGAGCCACCAAGTTAAATGGCTAATTCCAGTCTGGTAATGATGCCAGACATTGCCCTCCTCAATCTTATCTTGGGCCCCAGCTTCCTGTTTGGGTTCAGGTTGCAGATTAAAGGTACAGGTGAGTTGCTTGGCCTTATCAACTGGGCAAACTTAGCCGGGTCACTTTCCAGAGTAAAGAAACTAGGGGAGGGGATGTTTGGGCATGAGTCATAGAGGGAACCTCTTAGGCTGGTTTCCTTAATCTCAAAGCAGTTTTGTTCTCTCACTGATGCATTCCTTCCTTCATGCTTTCTTCTGTCACTTAACAGCTTTTCACACCGACTCTGTAGCCGGCCCTGCACAAAGGTCCTGGCACCTGATACCTTCTCAGTGACCGACAGCAATATTTGTAAATAAGTCTTCTGGAATTAGCCGGACGTGGCTTCAAATTCTGGGTCTGTACTGATAGCTGTGAAAATCTGGGCACATTCTGAACCTCTCCAAGCCTCAGTATCCATCCTTGGTGCAAAAGGCTAATCAAGTTGATCTTGCAGGGCTGCTGTGGGGGCCACAGGTGATGAATTATTTAAAACCACCAGCTCCAAGTTGGGGCTCCCGGCTTGTTGGTTGTGAGCCCAGTCCGCACGTCTGCCCAACTCCAGCACAGCTCTAAGTGGTTTGCGCACCTCTTTTTCCAAAGCATTTTCTCTTGTCGAGTGTTAAGCCACGTGGAAAACCTGCCAATCCTTCAGTGTCCTTCGGAATTTCTCAAGGTGCAGAGTCCAGACCACCGGCGTCAGTCACCTGGGGAGCCTGTTAGCATGCACGTTCTTGGGCTCTGGTTAGTTTTCTAGAATCAGAACCTCTGTAGGCTCTGCAGACAGCATCGCAAACACGTTCCTGGGGCAGGGACGCCTGCACTGGATACTCCCAGCCTCTGAGAGGTCCTGTGGCAGCAACGGTCGATGCCAGTCACGGAGACTTGGCTTGCAGAAAAAGCAGAATCTGAAAGCCTGTGTGCTTAGTCAGCAGCCTGGAAGGGAAGGAGCGAAGCTCTGTGATGCGGTGGGCAGGGGTGAGCTGCGGTGAGAGGGCGGGGCGAGGGGGTGGGAGTGTGGGGAGGTAGGTGCGTAGGTGGTAGAGACCAGTGTCCTGGCTGGGCAGGAGCAAGCAGACACCCCCTGAGTCTGGGGGTGGAAACCCGCCCCTCCCTGCAGGGGGTTAGCACAACTCACCTGCCACGTCCTCCAGGAGTTACAGCGGAGTGTCGGAGTGTCGGGAGCCACACCGAGCCCTGCAGGTGGTGCCCCCGAAATGCAATTCTCCAGGTCCGCCCCGTTTTCCGCCACCATGCATGCCCCTCTCCCAGGTTGTGTGCCCTGTCGAGGAGCTGCTACCGCTGAGGCAGCACTTCCAGGGAGGCCCGGGGTGGAAACCAGCAGGGAAATTCCATAGCCCCTTCTGCTAGGCTGGAGGTGGGCATGCGGAGGAGGAAGGGAGGCCCCTGGCCAGGGAGGAAATGGGCTCTGGGCCCACAAGTCAGGTGCACCCGGCCAGCCTTCATGACTCCAAAGCAGGGAGCCAATGCAGGACCGGAGGGCGGTGCTGGGCACCGGGGACGAGGGCAGCGTGACAGCTCACTGCTCTGGGGGAAACTCCAAGAGCACTGGGGCTGGGTGGCCACGCCACGGAAGGCGGAGGTCCTGGGTGCCAGTCCGAGGTGGCAGAGCTAGGGCCGGACTCCCCCCAGCACCTGGCCCTCACATGTGAGCTATTCTCACTGCACCCTGGGGCCTCCAGAGCGGCAGCCAGTGCCTCGGTGCAGCGGCTCTAGGAACCTCCCAGAACACCAGCCACCCCGTAGTTAGCCCTCTGTGTGTGCCAGGCACTTGCTAAATGCTGTGTACATACCCATCACTTTACACCGTCGCCCCCTGGAGGGGGATGCCTCGATTGTCCGTGTTACCCTCGAAGAAGCACAGCTGGGTGGGGGCAGAGCCCCGGGACTGGGGCTGGGGCTGGGGCGTGAGGCTGCGAGGCCAGCCCGGCAGACAGGGTCGTTTACATTCGCTCCGCCAGCTTTCATGCGGGTGGCACGGAGGCTAGAAGGGGACTACAGATCTCTCTCTGACACACACACATACTCTCACACACTCAACAGTCTCCGATGAACACGTGACTCCACAGAACCAAGGGTACTACGAGAGATTTGAGTTGCACCAGGAGATTAGGGAAAAATGGTCTCCTTGAGGGGGAGAAGGCCAACCCCTCCTCCATCCCCTCTGCCTACAATGCCTTCAACTCCTTCTGTTTGGTTGACCTCCTATTCTGTTCAGAACTCACCTCTTTCAGGAAGCCTCCCCTGATTGCCTCCAAGCTGGGTAGGGCATTGCTTTCTCAAAGTGCCTGTGCCCTACCATCTGGTCCTTGTGCTGTATTGGTCTGTAGAGGGCCCAGTCTCCTCCCCTGGTCACCGATTCTCACTCACATCTACATCCCCAGTGCTCAGCCTGGGCTAAGAAGATCATGAGTGTTTAGGAGACATTTGTTGAGCTGCAGGGAGGGAAAGGGATGAGCAGAGGAGGGAGAAGGCCAGGCTTACAGGGGATGAGAGTGCCTGTTTTTCTTGGAGCTAGGAGTCCCTGTACGAGCAGGGTGGCAGTTGGCCCTGGAGAAGTGACTTGGCCCCATTCTGGTCTTCTCAGCTATGGATGCTGCGCTTGCAGGAATTTGGGGAAGGTGCCATGGCTTCCCCCTCATTCCTTCAAATCAAATCTGGGCCCAAAAGCCACAGGCGGCTCTTCGGTGCAGAACCATGCATGTTTATCTTGCCACCTTGGGCTGCTAACTCCAAGGGCTCAGGATCCATCCCTGGCAGGCCCCAGGGTGAGCAAGGTAAGGAGGCATTTATGTGTAGTTGGGGGACAAAGACATCTGATAGTGTGGTCAGGGCTGAGCTCTCAGCATTAATTCCACGTTTCTTGATCCTGAGACAGAAAGAAAACACCCTCTGATTTAGCTTGGGGAACAGACCGAAGCTTCGGTCTCATCATGAGGAAACCATCTCCTCTGTTGTGAAGTCTTGGCATGTTAGTGAATCCTGGAGCTGGCACCGAGCCCTCCAAGCTTGGGCAGCAGCAGCATCTAGGTGGGGACTGAGGAAGGGCCTCCTTTCTGCAGGGGCCTGTCCCTGCCCAGCAAGGGGGAGGAGATGCTGGCATGTTCTCTCCCGGCTTCTGCTTATTGTTCCATCCATCCTCTCTCCCCTAGCCTCTCAGGCCCCTTAGGGACAAGGATGGATCTCATACACCTTCACTGAGCATATGCATATGTCTTTGAGAAATGCAGGTGGAAAGGGGATCTTAGGTGGCCCATAGAAAGAGGCAGGGAACTAGAGACATCTTAGACCTTTGGCAAATAATCCCAACGGATAACTTTCTAGAGCACTTGACAGTTTTCTAATCATGTACAAATGTGCGAGCACATTGTGAGTCTCTGGTAGCCAATTTCACCAAATCTTTAAATCCAACTGCTGACATTTACTAAGCACTTGGACCTTAACACAAACCCCAGGAGGTAGGGAAAATGCCAGAATTTTCCCTACAGCTCAGCTAAAGAGAAGCAAAAATGAATTGGAGAAATAATAAAGCCAATTATAGTTTCCACGCAGCTCAGCTGGTGGAACTGCTACGCAGGGGTTCTCCTCGTAAATCCGCCCTGCCGGGTCATCTCCCTGCTGTTACAGATGACCAAAGTGTCCCTACGATGAGGGGACTGCTCGAGGGCAGCAGTGGGTCCCTGTGGCCAGGAAAGAGCAGAGCGGCAGTCTGATTCTAGAGCCTAGGCTTTTCTCACACTCCCAATGGAAGGATGCTTCTAGCCTTTTGTCCCAAGGTGGTAGATCCCACTCTGAGCCCTTTCTCTCCCTTTTCCACGTCAAGGCCTCTTGCACATGAGGGTTTTCCATGGGCTTGGGCCGAGATGAATCTACACTGCTTTTTATGGGCTAGATTGTGTCCCACTCCAATTCTTAGGTTGAAGTCCTAACTCTCAGTGCTTCAGAATATAATGATCTTAAAAGAAGTCGTTATATTAAAATAAGGTATTTAGGGTGGGCCTTAATCCAATATGATGGTGTCCTACAAAGAAGAAATTTAGACGCATGGAAGATACCAGAAATGTGCACGTGCAGAGCGTTGCTTATGTGAAGATACAGTGAGAAGGTGGCCATTTCCAAGCCAAGCAGAAAGATCTCAGAAGAAATCAAACTTCCTGACACCCTAATTTCAGACTTCCAACCTCCAAAATGGTGAGAAAAAAAAATCCATTGTTTAAACCACGCAGCTCGACAATTTCATTGTGCAACCCAAGCAAACTAACACAGGACCCCAACCTTAAGTTACAAGGCCGTATGCACCTATTAGAATGGCTAGGAGCAGGGGTGCCTGGGCAGCTCAAGCGGTTATGAATCTGACCCTTCATTTCGGCTCAGGTCATGATCTCAGGGTTGTGAAATCGAGCCCCACCTCAGGCTCCCTGCTGGGAGTAGAGCCTGCTTAAGATTCTCTCTCTTTCTCTCCCTCTGCCCCTCCCTTCTCTCTCCTTCTCTCAAAAAATAAATGAGAGAATGGCTAGGAAGAAAAAAGAAGGGTGGGCAGGAGGAAGAGGACATTACCAAGTGTTGAGAAGGAAGCAGAGTGACTAGAATTCTCACACATTGTCAGGGCAGCGAGGGAAATGCACAACGATACAACCACTTTGGCCAGTTTCTTATAAAGTTAATGCACCTGTGACCCAGCGATCCTACCTTCCGGTGTTTACCCAAGTTCAATGACATTTAGGTGCACATGAAACCCCAAACATACGTGTTCCTCATCCATTCACCCTGGCAACGAGCCAAACGTCCTTCAGCTGGTGCAAATCTCTTGTGTTACGTCCGTGCCGTGGAAAACTGCACAACAGTAAAAACCAACAGCCTGTTGGTCCATAACCACGTGGGTGGAACTCAGATGCGTAAGGCTGAGGGGACAAAGCTGGCGTCCAGAGGCTGCATATGCTGTGATTCCATTTATAAACCACCCGTTTTTATTTCACTTGTATCGCTCAGAGCCCTACTATATGCTTCTACGTGTGTAACATGGTGGAAAAGGCAAAATTCTGGGAATCGAACACCGATCGGTGGTTGCCCCAGGGTTGGAAGTGGGGAGCGGGCTTGAGACAGGAGGAGAAGGAAGTCTTTGGGGATGAGCAACTCTTCTGTGTCTTGATTGTGACAGTGGCAACATGATTACACACCTAGAAATGTACACTAAAAAGTGTATGTAATCGTATGGAAATGCACACCATTCCTTTAAGTGAATAAAAATGCGGCTACAGTTAAAAGAAAGAAAAAAGTCAAACCAAACCTGCAGGGGCAGGAAGAGTAGAAAGTGGATAGAGCCCCTTCCTGTTTAGTGCTCGTGGGTGAACACCCTGCGCATTCTCTCTTTGATGGTCTGTCATCCCCTCAGGCAAGGCACTGGGCGGAGTTGCCTCATTTCACAGATGCGGCATCAAAAGAGAGGTTCGAGATCCATCCTCAGGATGGGCGCTTGGTGATCCAGGCCGTTCTCACTCGTACTCAGTCTAGAAATGACAGCTCCCTGGAGCCCAAGAGAGACACAGGAAACGGGGGTTGATGCTGCTGCCTGGGGTCCCTTGGACCGGCGGTCCCCTGAGGGAGGAACTGAGTCAGGTGTGCTGGCCCCCAGCAGCGCGTCGTGCTCATCAGCCGGGGGCAGAATCGAAAAGTGCTCGAGGGTTTTGGCCTTTATGGACCTGGGCAGACAAGCAGCTCATCCCCCCAACCCCCCGTCCCGGGAGCACTTGGTTTCGCAGGGAGGGGTCCTTGCCCGCAGACCCCACTTGGCCTCATCCCAGTTGGGCTCAGCCCAGCAGTGTGACAGAGGACAGAGGGCGCTGCTCTGGCTGCAGGTGGGGGCCCAGGGGGTGGTTAGATACAAGCAAGAGATTTTCTCGTGGTTTCCATGAAAAAGAACAGGTGGCAAAAGGTCAGCAGTTTGGAAGGGGCTAGTTGGAATCATTTCGGGGGGCTCCAGGGTGTAGGGGCTGTCCCAGCTGTAAGGTAGCGGGCCTGGGTGACTAGGGCGGGGAAGGGGGCCGGAGTGTGGAGCTCAGCAAAGGAGCTGATTGGGCACCGGCAGGGACCAGTTGTTTGCAGCCTCTGAGAACTGGCCAGCCCTGGGAGGCACAGTCCCTCCAGGGTCAGCAAGGCCCGCAATCTGTCAAACCATAAAAAATACAGAATAAAAGGCCTGTTAGCAACAGCCAGCCCCCAGCTACTCAGCCAGCTGCTGGGGCTCTCTCGGCCTGTCTTACAGGTCACCCCACAGGCAGGCTTTCCCGTTGCTCCCGACCTCACCCTGGAGCTGGCCACACAGGAGTTTGAGAGAGCCGTACCTGGAGGGACCAGCGTTTTCTCTAAGGTGTTTGTGAGTGTAGACAAACAGAAAGGTTGTCCCATCCTTGTGGGGTTTTGCTGTGAGAGAGGAACCTCATGAAAATATCTGTTAAAATTCAAAGTATTTTCTCAGATATCAGCTGGCAGAGTCTCACAATCGATTTGTGAGATGATATTATCATCCCCATTTCACAGGTGAGAAACTGAGGCTCAGAGACCCAGACTCATAGCTAACCTGTGAGCCACGCTCAGGGGCACCGAGGTGTGGCTGAGGCACAGGTGGCCCGAGACAAGCAGCCTCTGGAAGCCTGGAAGGTCTCAGCTTTCTTGGGAAAATCGGTCATGAGCGTGTAAAAAGGCAAATGCGGAGCATACAAGGAATGAATGGACTCTGGAGAGTGGGAAGGTTCTGGACGGCTGAAGTGGTCGGGTGGACTGCGGAAGGCTGGTAGGCGCTGCGGGTGGGAGCACACTGGCTCCCAGGGGAAGGGCTGGGACAGGAAACGGCTGGTATCAGTGGACCGGGGTGCAGATTAGGGGTGAAGGGAGCGGGAGGGAGATACTGCCATGAGGAGGATGGGCTGAGGACAGCTTCAGACACCCACGGGAGGAACAAGAGCCATATTCTGGCATACGAGGGAGCCACTGGGGATATTTGAAGAGGCTTTCAACTGGATGGAGGTTTTAATCCCCTGCTCTATCACTTACGAGCTGTTCTACCTTCTGGAAGTTGCTTAGCCTCTCTGGTCCTCAGTAGCCTCATTTACAAAATAGGGATTAACACTTGCAGTTAATACTCTCAGAATTCTTGTCACTATCAAATGAAATACCATGTTAGCTGTTCACATTATCCAGCACAAGGCAGGTCCTCAAAAGAGTAAATACTCATTGTGCATCTGAAAAGAAACGTAATCTCTCTGAGCTTCAGATGCCTCCTGTCTACAACAGGAAAAATAATGCCAGCTGTCGAATTTCTCAAAACAAACACCAGGCGAGTTTATGAGGGAGCATACTACCTTCACGATCTTCGTGGTGTCTCTGAAGGGGAGAAGTCAGGGGAGTAGAGTGACAGCGTTTGAAGTCCGGGATGATTTTAAGGCAGTTCTTGGAGGACTGGAAAAACTGAGAATTTACAACAATATTTCTTGATTGGTGAGCGCGGTGAGGTGAGGGTCTTGAAGTGAGTATCAATGAGCAAGCATGTGGTCTGGATAAGAAAGTCAGGGGGTGCCTGGGTGGCTTAGTCGGTTAAGCGTCTGCCTTTGGCTCAGGTCATGATCCCAGGTTTCTGGGATCGAGCCCCTCATCGGGACTCCCTGCTCCACAGGGAGCCTGCTTCTTCCTCTCCCTCTGCCCTCCCCCCTGCTCATGAGCGTGCACACACACTCTCTCTCTCTCTCAAATAAATAAATAAAATCTTAAAAAAAGAGGAATAAGAAGAAGCAGGGCACCTGGGTGGCTGAGTCCCTTAAGTATCTGTCTTCAGCTGAGGTCATGATCCCAGGGTCTTAGGATCAAGACCCGCCTTGGGCTCCCTGCTCATTAGGGAGACTGCTTCTCCCTTTCCAGCTCCCCCTGCCTCTGCTCTATCAGATGAATAAACAAAATCTTAAAAAAGAAAAATTTTTTAAAAAGAAGAAAGAAAATCAGTCTGTAACCTACTGCCAGCCACAAGTACTTCCTGGAGCATGCAGCCGAATTCTTTTGCATAGTCCTGTTTTATCCTAGCACGAAACCCGGAAAGTATGCTTTGTCCCAGTATCGTCTGGTACGGGAAGGTAAAGTATGTTGGCATCAATTATAGTAACACTTCATAGGATCATTGAGGAAATCGTGTAGAATGTGTGCTTAAGACAACCACTGCCAATAACATGTTTTTGTTTTTAAGATTTTATTTATTGATTTGCCGGAGAGAGACACAGCAAGAGAGGGAACACAGGCAGGGAGAGTGGGGGAGAGAGAAGCAGATTCCCGCTGAGCAGAGAGCCCGACGCTGGACTGGATCCAAGGACCCTGGGATCATGACCTGCGCCGAAGGCAGACGCTTAATGGCTGAGCTCCCCGGGAGCCCAACATACTCGCTAATTAGGGAGAGGCGGGCAGTTCCTCGAGCAGAATATGATAAGGCAGTCTTGCTTGGTCACCCAAGACTGAGGGGGTTTCCAGAATCTGAACTTTCAGTAGGAATTGGACTACTCTTGGCACCTCCTATGAGTGGAATTCTACAGTGTTTGTCTTTTTGTGACTTAGCAGAATGCTCTCAGGTTGCATCGATGTGGCATCTGCCGGGGTCAGAACTTCATTCCTCTGTAAGCCCGGCTGCAGGGCCACCCCGCGGCTCCTACAGCCACTCATCTGTCAAGGGACACCTGTGCGGCTTCCACCTCTTGGTTATTAGGACTAATGCTGCCATCAACACGCATCAGCGTGGGGGCACTTCTTAAAAAAAAAAAAAAAAATTTAAAGTGTCACATAATGTTTGTTTACAAGTCACAGAGTACAAAGGAGGCCCTTAGTGAATAGAGAGTAGGGTCTCCTGAGTAGCAAAGGCTCTATCCCTCAGCAAGCCTTTGCTAGATTCCAGCTTTGGGGCCTTCGCTGAGGATGGTAAGACAGCCCTTTGGAAGCACCCCAGCTCCTCCTGGAGACCCTGCACGGGAAAGGAAGAAGCCCTGAGGGGATCACGCTGAGGGAGAGTCTGAGATCCTAAACCAACCAGAGACACCCTTGGCATGACAGGTGGAGATCCACCTCCTTCATTTCTCTCTTCCAATCCAAGGAAAAACTGAATCTGAGTGAAGAAATGCCCAGAATTGGGGTTAAAAATAAAGCAACTGGCTTCTTTTCCAAAGAAATCATGCAGGTGGCCAACAGACTCGTGAAAAGATGTTCGACATCACTAATCATCAGGGAAATGCAAATCAAAACCACAATGAGATATTACCACGCACCTGTTAGAATGGCTAGTATCAAAAAGACAAGAAATAACAAGTGTTGGCAAGGATGTGGAGAGAAGGGAACCCTTTTGCACAGTTGGTGGGGATGCGAACTGGTGTAGCCATGATGGAACACAGTATGAAGGTTCCTCAAAAAATTAAAAATAGAAATACCACGGGTGCCCGGGTGGCTCAGTTGGTTAAGCAACTGCCTTCGGCCAGGTCATGATTTCAGGGTCCAGGGATTGAGTCCTATGTATGGGGAGTCTGCTTCTCCCTCTGACCTTCTCCCCTCTCATGCTCTCTCACTCTCTCTCTCTCAAATAAATAAAATCTTTTAAAAAAGTATATAAAAAAATAGAAATACCATATGATCCAGCAATTCCACTTCTGGGTATTTACCCACAGAAAATGAAAACATCAATTCGAAAAGATATATGCACCCCTATGTTTATTGTAACAGTATTTACAATAGCCAAGATATATAGGAAACAACCCAAGTCCATTGATGTCCATTGTCCAAGTCCAATTGTCCATTGATGGGTTAATAGATAAAGAAGGTCCCTCACACACACACACACACACACACACACACACACACAGAGATGGAATGAATGCAATTTTTGCCATTTGCAAAGACATGGGTGGACCTTGAGGGCATTATGCTAACTGAAATAAGATAAAGATAGCTACTGTATGATCTCACTGTATGTGGACTCTAAAAAACAAAAATTAGAAAAAAAAAAGAAGCTCATAGATTAAGAGAATAGATTGGTGGTTTCCAGAGGCTGGAGTGAAGGGGGTCAAACGGTAGAAACTTCCAGTTATAAAACAAGTAAGTCAGTGGGATGTGATGTACTGTCCGGTGACCATAGCTAATAATACAGTATTGCGTATTTGAGAGTTGCTAATGGAGTAAATCTTCAAAGTTCTCATCACAAGAAAAAATTCTGTGTGTGTGGTGGCAGGTGTTAACTAGACTACCTGTGGTCATTTCACAATATATGCAAATACTGAATCATGTTGTTTTCCTGAAACAACATAATATTGTATGTCAATTACACTGCCCCCCCCCCAAAAAAAAGGCATAGGCTGCAGCGTTAGACATCTCCCCATCCCTCTTTCCCCAACACCAATTGCCAGCTCACTGAATTTCTCTGCTACAGGCCTGGCGGGCACTGGCCCATGTAATTCTTGCCACTGCCCTATGACAAGATGAGGGTATTGCTACCTCCACTTTCCAGACCAGGAAATTAAGGTTGGGAGGGGTTAAGGACTAGCAAAAGGTCACACCGCAGAAGGGACAGGGGAGCTGGGATTCCAGTGTGGGTTCACAGGGAGAGAACCACAGGCCTTTCTTCTCAGCCTCCTAAGTGTGAGCACATCAGCTGCTCAGTGATCAGGTCTCCAAGATTAATGAGTCATTAGGACTCTCAAAGCACTATCTGAAGGTAAACAAGTCAGTATCACCTCCCGCTTAGGGTTTGTGAGTGACTTTTCCTCCCTTGAGAGAGCAAGGGGGCAAATCTATCCCTAAAGGAGCAAAGGCAGGGGCTCAGGTTTCTCCTGGGGCCACCTTGCTTCCAACCCCCTGGGGATCCTGGCTGGGTGCTATTTTCAGGAGGGCCCCCCCTCCCCCGGCAGGGAAACTAGAGCAGGTTGACAGGAACTCCGGATGGAGGGAGAGCCCTGGGGGTACTTGGCTTAAGCCAGATCTGAACTGTTTCCCTGGGTCTTGCTCCCCAGGCAGGAGGCCCCCTGCAAGGCCCTAACTACACTGATCTTATCTCCTCCTGGGGAATTTTCCCACAGGGAGGTGGGAAAGGTCAGCTGTGTTTCCGGGGGGCCTTGAGTAGGCCGAGTCCCATCTGCTGCAGAGAGGCCATGGCAGAGGTCCCAGATCCTCCACCCACGAGGGCCCCCGTGTCCTTCTAAGGCACACCGGGGAGCTCTGAGTTGGGGGGTATCAACGTGGTACCTGGCCTGCCAGACAGCTGAAAATCATTGTCAGGTTTATTAAGCTCTCCTCTGGCAAGGTTCACTTGGCTCCAACTGGAACACGGGAGCAGGATGAGAGAGAAACTCCATCTCTGTCAAGGAGCCGGTCTGAAGGGCCACCTCTTCTTAGGTCATACACTGTATTCGCTATTTCTGCAACACCTGTATTCCACCGGTAGGGTAGTGTTGCTTCAGTTTTTACTTGAGTCTATTATTTTATTCCTTAGTAATTTTTAAAACTATCAAGAGAGGTCCATGGAACCAGTATCCACGTATTATACAGAGAAAGTCACCATAAAAATAAATCTGATGAACACTGTTGGCCACACAGATGAGCAACCCACACAGACGCGAAATAATGCAGGCGGTTCCATCTGTATGAATGCCGTGAAAAAGGCAGGTGTAACCTACACTCTTTGGGGAGGGAGGTAGTGACCTGAAAGGGACCCGGGGAGGGGGCTTCCGGGAGCCCAGAAAATTTTGTTTTCTGAGTTCAGAATTATCTGACTGCTGGTTTCACAGATCATTCAGTCTGTGCTAATTCACCCAGTTGAACACTTCTGGTGTTCACTTATGGTGCTAAACTTCAATATTTTAAAAAACTTAAAAGTCAGTGGGAACACAGCGAACCAGGCAAGGTGCTCATTGAAGCCTAGGGGAGAGGATGCTGGGCTAGGAGCTCTAAGCCCAGCACCACCGCTCCCTGTTGTCAAGAAGGAGGGTCAAAGCCCGCTCCTCTTCCTCGAAAGGTTCGGACAACTAGAAAGGACGTGGGCATTTTACTGTGAGATTTCAAGTCCCGGCACCTGGGAAAACACGGAAGGAGGCAGCCTACCCTCGGCTCCAGGTAAATGGTTGCGGCCGGGTCTGGGTAGGGAGCTGGAGACAGGGAGTGCCCCGGCAGGTGGAAGGATGGGGCCTGGGGGACCAGCGGGCGTCAGAGCTGGAGCCACAGCGCTGGGAGCTAGCCCGGTTCGGTGCGGCGGGGGAGGTGCCCCAGGCCCCACGGGGGTGCTGGCTTTGAGGCCTCCTGGGTGTCTTGGAGCAACCAGGTCTCGGCTTTGGGCTGCTTCCGCACAAGCTCCCATATCTCAGGTCTGGCCTAAAAAGAGGGCGAATGCCTCCACCCTCCCAGGGCTAGGCCAGCTGGCAGAAAGGATCCAGTTTCCCAGGTCGGCGCCACCTCCATGCCCCCCATTCGGTCTAGATTCTCAAGCGCTTGGAACCTAAGGGACGCATCTACCTACCCTGGGCGTCAGCGGGAGGCGGCACAGACACTGCCTCCCTGGGAGCCCTGACTCTGTGGGAAGCCCGGAGAGCCCCCACCCCAAAGCGCTGAGCCAGAGCCTCCAGGGCGCCCTCCGCCCCCACTTGGGCGAGCCTCCTGGGGCTGCTTTAGTATTAAGCGTTAATGATTAAATCCGGGGTTCTCCATTAACCCTGCCGCCAGCCTTTGTCCCCAGGCCGGCCTAGGAGCCTCCTCCTTTGAAATGCCACATAAAAATGATAGATGCTCTCTTCCTCCCTCGAGGGATCGGGATCCGGCAGGCCCTCTTTCCCTTTAAAGATTAAGTCAGGCGTGCCCAGCTTAAGCACAGAGGCCACCTGGGCCATGCAGGCCAGGGACTGCGGGGACCAGAAGCAAGCGAAGCAAGCGAAGGAGTGGGCTGCAAGGGGCCTTGGCCACAAGGAGCTGACGCGGGAACCAGGGCAGCCCCCTCCGGCCCGATCACGCCCGGCTTAGGGCCCGCCCTGCCTCTCGGCCTGGGATCACGTGCCCGGCGATAGTAGTAACACCCACCCCTGGAGAAGAAAGCTTGACCCATCCACAGGGCCGAGTGGTGAATGAGAAAGGGTATAGACACGGTTGGGTTGGTGAATTCCCAGCTCTGCACCACCGATGCTCAGAGCGGGGTCTAGGGACGGCGACACCGGCACGGCGGGCGAGCTTGTTAGAAATGCGGGATCTCTGGTGCACAAATCAGAATCTGCGCTTTCATGCTTTCATCAGATTCCCGGGCCACTCCTGTGCGCCCTGCGGTGGGAGAAGGCGGTCTACCCGCATAACCAGTGGAGCTGGTCCTAGGAGCAACAATACGGGCTAACACGTCTGGAGCGCTTGTCAGAAGCCAGCATCCTTCTAAGCACTTAGCATAATTGATTCTGTTTCATCCTTGCAACATGCCAGATAGACCATTTTGTGGATGCCAAGGTTGAGTGAGGTTCAGGGAGATTTGGTGACTTGCCAAGTCGGAGCTGGGACAGCCTCGCCAGAAGCACCCACGCAGAAACCCCTTCTAGGTAGCTTCTCTGTGTGCACCATATCAAGTTGGGGACTGTCCTTTGGAATAACCAGAGACCGACTCCTGGCGGCTGGGGGTGCACCCCGTTGAGATGAATGAGTCGAAACACACTAGGCCAGAGAGAGACATGCTCCTCGAGGCCCCCACCTGCAGCCGCTCCAAACAGATGAGACCTCTCATCTCCACAGGCCAGCTTTTTGGCAGAAACACACCCTCGCTGCGTGTAAGCCCCCACCCCTGGCAGACCTACCCCCACCAGGTCCACTGTGGCCCCACAAAAGGGTTAAATTAGGACTCAGCCACTACATAAATCTGTGTTTATCTGCTGCAAAGTAAGCTATTTAGGTTTCTGATTTACAATCCTCCGTTTTCATAAAAGTCAGTCATTCCCAGTAAAAGAATGTGGGTTAGATTTATAGGATCTGCGTTAGTCTTTAAAGCCCAAAGCTGGTCTATGACTCACTCTCTTTAATGTTTTTGCTCTAGTCCGGAGATATTCGTGTGCAAAGAGAAAGATTCAGATCTCTGCCCTAAAAAATAAGACTTTTGGGGGGAACTAATTATAATGGCGTCAATTGTACTATGCTTATAAACTTGCCCTTGGCAGGCCCCCCCTGGAGCCTGTTTTCCGAGGGTTTTATTCCACAATAAAATGTGCTCTGGTTTGCAGCTTGGCATACAAGACCTCCAGTGGTATGAACGCATGTTTTTTCCTACCAAATTATTAGAAATAAACAGCCCACCAGTGGAAGGGCAGAAAAATTATAAGCAAGGAAAATAAATCTTGGAATGTTTGCATTTGGTGCCTTTAATAAAAATCAGTCACTTAACCCAACAGCCCAAATGGCGAAATGGAGCCAGCCTGGTATTTTTATTTTAACTTGAGTTTGTGTTTTGCCAGTGTGAAACGGGGTCAAGGCCAGGCACCATGGAAAAAGGCTTTGATGTCTCCTTCAAAAATATTTTGCACTGTGACTTTATGGTATTTCGTGCCCTTGTCCCCCTCCCCACCCCCAGCCCCCAGCTTGATGAACTGCACATCTAACTCATGACCATCACACATAGTGAAATACAGCCATCACCAAAGTCCTCTTTCCAGCCTCTCCCTTCCCCCAGCGAAGTCAGAGTTCAAGGCAGAATGCTTAATACAAAATAAAAATGTTGATCAAAGTAATCAAATAGAATTAAAGAGGATGGAGGAAACTAGCCTTTTAAACTTTTTCCAAAGCCAAGCCAAGGTGAGGGGCCCAAGTGCAAGCGGTGGGGAGGGAAGGAAGGTCTCACGGACCGGGCGGTGGGCCAGGTCTGTTCAAACTGGGTTAGGAGGGAAGGTTTGCCAGTGTGTGGAGAAGCAGAGAAGGATGGGCTAAAAGGATGACAGAGAGCAATGAGCCCAGAATAAAAGCAAGCTCTCCCTCACCATACGTGTGAGAGAGAAAGGTGCGCTTGTCTGCACAAGACTTTAGTTCTGTCTCAGCGTGGGCACATGAGAGAGAGCACACGGTAAAGGGACAGACTTTGAAGTATCTGCTTAGTCATGGGCAGGAAGGATTTACTGTGGGCCTGCAAAATGCAGGCGGAGCCCCCCCTCCCCCACCCCCGGACACATAGGTGCATGTGACTTGCCCTTGACTTTTTCCCAGACTAGTGCAGGAACAGATGAGCTGGCAGAGGGTTTTGGAACAAGCAAGCAGCACCCACAGAACCATCCAGATCGACCCTGTGTGGCCCATTCATGTTTCAGTGGCGCTGCAACAAAGATCCCGTTAGCCTTCTTCCTTAATTCGTCTTCACCTTCACCTTAGTGCCGAGAATTCTGCTAGATAGATCCTCTGGGGCTCCCCGAAATGAACAAAATATGGTCCTGGCCTGTTCATTAGCACGGAGAAGAATCCAGAGCACTCCTGTAGGCCACAAAGAGGCAAATAAGGGCAGTAAAGAGAGGGAGAGAATATGCACAATCCAGAAACTAGGGAAGGCTTCAGGGAACAGGTGGCATTTCTATGGCTCTTGAGGACTCAGTAGTGGCTTACCATGGAGAAGGGAGGAGTGAGGATAAGGAATAAAAAGGAAAAAAAGCTTAGCAGTAGGAAGGTTGGCCTGTTTGGAAGGAGGCAGGAGCTCTTTACAGGTGCTTCCTGGAACATGGGAGGAGGCCAGAGGTTAGGAACAGGAGCCCAGGCCAGGATGAACAGTCTTGCACATTCGCTGAGGAAGCGGGACTCAGTCCTACCAGATACTGGAAACTTCCCTGGCCCACCAAGTCTGCAGCTGTGTCCTTATTTGTGGCCCCAGCATACCCAATCCCTTCCATCCCTATTACCGAACTCCTTACCCCATGGTACAGCTCCCTGTTTGTCTCCCCTATTGGATTGTGAGCCCCCAGAGCCTTGTTCACTGTTCCAATCCTAGCTCCTAACACGATGCCTGGCACATAATAGATATTTAAGAAATATCAGATGCAGAATGAATGCAGTGGGCTTTTCATGCTGATGAACTGAAGGCCGACAGCAGGGACAGACAGCTCAGAGCCATTGGACTTTGGGTTTTGGGTAGATTGGAGCAGGGGGAACCAGGACACAAGGATCTGTTGGTGTTGGCCGGCAGCTGGAGAGTGTAGTCATTGGAGGTAGGAGATAGAAGGGATGGGGAAGTGAGGATGCAGAGAAGTTTGGAAATGAGGAAGATGAGTGAAGCACTGTGAATAAATGAATGAATGAATGGATGAATGAATGAATGAATGAATGAATTTAGTTAGGGATATGCTACATTTCAAGTGTGCTATGTCTCTGAACAGAGGCTTTGCAGCAGTCAGGTAGAAATTTAGCATAGAAACATCTGCACAGTGAGCTCTGAGAGAGACAATGCAAAGAAAAATCCAAGACTAGAGCCCAGGAGGTTGCCTGTTTTGGGGAGATGGAACATCAGACACTAAATCTGGAATTCTCTTTTCTGTGAACCCCTCTCCTCTACCTATTTGAGTTGAAATCGGTTTGGATTCACAGTGGTTGGCCAATTTCCCTCTGACGTTGTTTTGATCTTAAACCCCCATAAATTGGAGGTTTCTCTAGGCATTTGAAGTGCACCCCCCCCCCAGCACATTGGGAAGTAGCCCAGTTGGCAGAAACCTTGAACTCTGTGTCACATTGTGATAAACAGCCCTGGACAATGCACAGGCCTCCACTCTGTATGCTCTGTGCATTGGCTCTTTTGCAGGACACAGCATTATGTACTGTGAGAAGCATCTAGAAGCAGGTGTTTTCTGCTCCCATGGTGGACTGGTTGAGAGGATCCATGGGTAATGAACTGAGGGGTTGGCCCTCTTAGCCAGGGAGCAAGGAAATAGAAATACAGTTTACTACAGGTCAGAAATGACAGTGAGAGGGACGCCTGGATGGCTCTGTTGGTTAAGCATCTGCCTTCGGCTCAGGTCATGATCCCAGGGTCCTGGGACTGAACCCCACATCGGGCTCCCTGCTTGGCAGTGAGACTGCTTCTTCCTCTCCCGTTCCCTCTGCTTGTGCTCTCTCTCTTTTTCAAAAAAATAAATAAAATCTTAAAAAACAAAAAAGGAAAGAAAGAAATGACAGTGAGGGAACAAAATGGAGTGAATAGCAGAAGATGAATGTTATAAAACAAGGAAAGATTGACCTAACCTGAACCTGGGAGGAGAGGGTATTTCTGGAGATTCTGGGTAAGTAAGTCAATAAGGAGAGGTGACAGACAAGACCCTGCCCAAGGAGCCACGTCAACGTAGACCCATGGCCTCCACCTGAATGACCAGCCAGGAAGGGCCTAGTATCCTTATTGGTGGGGGGATGGGATAGTGAGGGAAGGCTGTCCTGGACAAGGAATCCCACACGACTTAGAAAACAAGAGCTTTCCGTTAAGCTGACCCCTGGAACCTTCCACCCAGGCCTCATCTCTAGCAAAACAGTCTTTCCTCTGGGCAGATTGTCTGGGGGTAGTGTGGGATCACTTGGTTACTCACCCCTGACCTCGAAGGAGAATACAGAACAGACTGTCCTCATCTCCCTGGTGGGGATGTCCAAAGTGCCCAGGGTGGCCTCAAGTATGTTTCCAATATTACTCAAGAAGTTTCTGGAATCTGTGTCTCAAACCAGCTGCTCTGCTCCCCATGCCATGCTCTGGTCAGCAAAGGCTGCTGAGATGAACTGACCATCTTCTGCAGAGGATTTGTTGACATTTCCAAGAGAAGACATACTTTTAGAGGAAGGATCCTCCCGGAAGTAAACAGCAGCAGCTCCCATCACGGGCTGGACCAGCTGAGATAGAGGGTCTGGCCCTAGAAGTGAGGTCACCTTAGTGGGATCTCCAGAGTCCGGGGGGACTTCTCCCTGGCAGGAATCATATGGCACATTTAAAGTAATTTAAATAGGAATTTTTGTATACATACCATAAAACTACCATATAAACCCTTTTAAAGTGTATGATTCATTGGTATTTGGTACATTCACAACATTGTGCAACCATTGCCGCTATCTAGTTCCAGAACATTTTCATCCCCCCCAAGACGAAACCATGTCTGTATTAAGCAATCACTCCCATCCTATCTCCCCACAGCCCCTGAAAACCACTTATCTGCTTCCTGTCTCTATGGACTTGCCTATTCTGGACATTCCATATAGGTGAAATCATGTAATAGCAATATATGGCCACATCTGTCTGGCTTCTTTGACTTAGCACCCCTTTTCTAGGGCTCATCTCTGTGTAGCATCTCTCAGGACTTCATGCCTTTTAATTGCGCGGTGATATCGCATTGTAGAGCTAGCACGCGTTTTGTTCATCCTTTCATTCATTGACGTACATTTGAGTTGCCTCCACCCTTTGGCTGTCGTGAATAATTCTACCGGTAAACATTCATTCTAGTTTTTATTTGAACGCTTGTCTTTAATTCTCTGGGGGCATATACCTAGGAATACAAGTGCTGGGTCGTGTGGCAAATCTATGTTTAACTTATTGAGGAACTACTAGACTGTTCTCCGCAGTGGCCATTCCATTGGACGTTCCTGCCGGCAAGGAATGAGGGTTCCACTTTCTCTACATCCTCACCCATGCTTGTTTTTTTAATTTGGTTTCCATGATAGCCATCCTAGTGTGTGTATCTCACTCTGTTTTGATTTGCATCTCCCTCAGATAAGAATGGTAAGCATCATTTCATAGGCCTGCTGGACATATTTTCTTTGGAGAAATGCCTACTCAGATCCTCTGCCCATTAATTAATTGGGTTCTTTGCCTTTTTATTATTGAGTTGTAACAGTTCTTCATATAATTTGAATATGAGGCTCTTCTCAGATATCTGATTTGCAGATGCTTTCTCCTGCTCTATAGGGTGTCTTTTCACTTTCCTATTAGCGTTCTTTGATGAGCCAAAGCTTTTCATTTAGATGAAATCCAATTTATCTATTTTTTTTCTTCTGTCAATTGTGTGTGTGTGTTGTTTTGTTTGTGTTTTTGTTTGTTTGTTTGTTTGTTTTGTTTTTGGGGGGCTTTTTTGGTCATCTACAAGTCTACTGATAAATCCAAAGTCACAAAGACTTGCCCCTAAGGGTTTTATAGTTTTACCAGCTATATATTTATGTCAGGAACTTTTTCTTTTTTTTTAATTTTTTAAAATGTTTTTATTTATTTATTTGTCAGAGAGAGAGAGAGCACAAGCACAAGCCGGGAAAGCAGCAGGCAGAGGGAGACGCAGACTCTCTGCTGAGCAGGGAGCCCAATGTGGGACTCGATCCCAGGACCCCGAGATCATGACCTGAGCCAAAGCCAGATGCTTAACCACTAAGACGCTCAGGCATCCCTGACAGGAACTTTTTCAAGAGGTGTATACAGAGTTAAGGGAAGCCAATGAGGAATGGAATAGGACCTTAGGGCAAGGCAGGCAGGGGCGCTGTTACCATCTCTAAGTCTGGGGACAGAAGAGAGAGAGGACCAGCGGAGCCAAGTCTCCAGCTGTAGAGGGGAACAGACAGACTACTAGGCGCTGTGTGCTCTGGGAGAGGGATGCACCCAACCATAGCCCACCACGGAGAGAAACTGGGGGATCTTCTCTGTTTTCTGATCTTGGCTGATACTTCCATTGGTTGAGCCCCAGAAATGAAAGGACAAGGAAGACACTAGATGCAATTGCACCAAGCAGCTTGGAGGAGGTGAGGAGTATAAATCTGGGGGAGTGCCTAGCAAGATCATAGCCCCCAAAGATCTGGTGGTCCTAATCCTCAGAGCCCGTGAATACGTTGCCGCTGTGATTAAGGAGCTTGAGATGGACCGATTATTCTGGCTTATATGGGTTGGCAATATAATTACAAGAGTCCTTATAAGGGAGGGCAGGAAGATCACTGTGAAAATTTGAAGATACTACTGCTTTGAATATGGAGAAAAATGTCATGACCCAACGAGTGTGGGTGGCCTCTAGAAGCTAAAACAGATTCTTCCCTAGAAACTTCAGAAGGAACATGGCCCTGAGGACTCCATAATTTTAACCCAATGAGACCCACTTTGGACTTATGACCTCGAGAACTATAGGATAATAAATATGTGTTGAGTTAAGCTATTAAGTTTGCAATAATTTCTTCTGACAGTAATAACTAACACGGGAGGGGCAGGTGGCATTTCTGTCTCCCTCCTTCTGCCTGGGGAGACCTGGGGTCACCAGTTTAGAAGAACTCCAGGTGACCACATTTACCTTCTCTGGGAAGACCACATTTCACGAGTCTTGGTCGATGCTTTCTCTAGAGGGGAAGGCACCATAACTGCCCTTGGTGATCCTATTACCCAGTATTCACTTAGAGAGTAAATTTTCTCTGAGGGATAGAGAATCGGGGATTTAGTCTAGGAATTGGGTTTTACAGAATCCAGTGGAAAATTCTGTGCAAGGCTGTTGTCTCTGGTGTTGAGCCTGAAGTAGATTTTAGGTCAACCAGACCAGCAGTGAGGGAGGAAAGCAGATGTGAAGTGTAGAAGAGCAGGGATCCGCTGGAATCCACCAGGGGAGCTGGAACCCAAACCTGTCTCCTGTGCAACTTTGAGGACATGAGTGCCCTGACAGAGGAACTGAGCACTGAGCCACAGAAATCATAGGCACCCAGTCCAAGACATTGAAGGAGGAGACCCAGAGGGCACTGACAAAGCTGTCCCAGACCAACAGAGTGCCCTATACCAACCTTCGAGAGCATAACATGGCCACTGCTCCATTGTGTCTCCCAAATTTCCCACAGATGTGTCCTGTGGTCAATCCGAACCCTGAGCCATATAGAAAAGGGACTTGTGGGAATCATGGTTGAGCCTAGGTAGGTTAATATGTTTCAAATCAATGGTGTGAAGGGGTAAGCATTTATTAAGTGCTTGCTATGCATTGCGGACCCCCCACTCCATCACCTCATTCAATCACCTTGTGATTATGTCTGTTTCACAGGCAAGGAAACCACAGCTCAGGATGACATGCCTTCCCAAATCATGTAGCTACTCCAAAGAAGACACACAAATGGCCAATGGGTGCGTGAGAAGATGCTCAATGTCCTTATCCTTCAGAGACAGGCAATTCAAAACCACAGTGAGAGGCCTCTTCACACCCACTAGGATGGTTGTAATTAAAAAAAAAAAATAGATGGACAATCCGTGTATTAGGATGGCTGTAGAGAAATCGCAACCTTCGTGCACAGCTGGTGGGAAAGTAAAGTGGGACTGCTGCTTTGGAAAACAATCTGGCAGTTCCTCAAAATGGTATATGCATCAAGTTAGCATATGACCCAGCCATTGGACTCCCAGGGACAGGAGAAATCTAAGTGCATCCAAGTGAAATGTGGCACACAAATGCTTTCAGCAGCCTTATGCACCATAGCCGAACAATGGAGCCAACCCAAATGTCCGTCAATAAATAAATGGGTACATATAAGATGGTATATCCACACACTGGAATATTACTCAGCCGTAAAAAAGAAGGAAGAAGTGACACGCAACAACATAGAAGAACCTTGAAAGCATGAGGCTAAATGAAAGAGCCCGGACACAAATAGCCACCTGAGGTACGATTCCCTCGATATGAAACATCTATCACTGGCAAATCTGTAGAGACAGAAGACAGACTAGTGGTTGCTTAGGGCTGAGGGGTTAAGGATGAATGGAGAATGACTGTTAATGGGCACAGGTTTTTTCACTTGGGGTAATAAAAATGTTCTACAATTGATTGTACAGATGATAGCACAACTCTGTGAATATACTAGAACCCAGCGAACTGTGTGTACAAAGTACATGGGTGGATTGTGTGCTGCGTATATCTCAATAAAGCTGTTTAAAAAAATCATGCTGGGGCACCTGGGCGGCTCAGTCATTAGGCATCTGCCTTTGGCTCGGGTCATGATCCTGGGGTCCTGAGATCCAGCCCCGCATCAGGTTCCCTGCTCAGCGAGATGCCTGCTTCACCCTCTCCCAGTCCCCCTGTTTGTGTTCCCTCTCTCTCTCCCTCTGACAAATAAATAATTTTTTTTTTTTTAAATCGTGCCACACACAGTAAGCCAAGCGCAGAAGCCAGCCAGGGTTGTCCTGACTCCAAAACCGTGCTCCCCCTCAGTAAAAGCAGATTCCCTAACTGGGTAGAAGGGTCATCCAGGGAGCTTGTCATACAGATTCCCTGGCCCACTTCCCGGAGTCCAGTTGGGTCGAGGCAGAGAGGCTGGGGAGTCTCCGTGCTTAAAACGATCCCGGTGGGTGGAGGGCAGGTGGTCTGCGGCCGGGGCTGGAAAACCACTGTCCCTGGCTCTGCGTCTCACAGCTCGCCGCGGACATTCGTCGGTGAGCACATGGGTGAGCAGAGGGAAAGGAAGGAAGCAGAGAGAGAGAGAGACAAGGAAGTTCATGGACTGGGACGTGTATTGGAGGGAGGTGCTGTGGAGGGCCGGGTCAGAGAGCCACTCAAGGGAGGGCACATCAAAGAGAAAAGGAACGTCAGAGGTGTGTGGAAATTTCTCCAGAGGGGAGAGAGAACAAACACATACTGGTCGAGTTTGCCACCTGCCTGGGTCTTCCGGAATGACTTGCTTCACGCTCAAGTGTAATCCTTGAAAGGAAGAGAATTTCAGCGAACTTGAGGTAACCCGTTCTCTGGGGCTTCTTTTTGAAGAACTAATCTGAACAAGCTTGGAAAGCACCCAGCGGTGGTTAAATTTCAATCTTTTTGTGCTGTTACATCTTTGTTCCCTTTACCTTCTCCTTGAAGTGGAAGTGATTGATGCTTGAGTAACTTTGGCTATTGAGTAATGTTTATTCAGACCGCAGGGGAACAAGATAGGGTTTAAAAACGAGGTGGGCACGTTTCCTTTGAATGGCACAAGTTGAGGCTTTCAAAGTCAAGTGTATCCCCAGTTGCGCAGCATAATAATGCGAGAGGGGCCAGCGGGTAAAAGGTCTCCTGCAGATGATCAGTGTGCAGAACTCAAGTGCAGCTCAAACGGTGTCCCGAAGCCACCTGAGCCCAAGTCCCGGGTCATAAATACTGACTGGGGCCTGGAACGTTCCGGGGATATCTTAGGTCTTGTGGTGAGCACTTTTGATCTCAGAACTGGAGGGCTTTGTAAAGAAGCTTCTAAGGCTGTGAGGAAAGAGACAAGTCCTGTTTCCATATTTCAGAGCTTCTGCAGGTAATGGTGGTCCCAGCCCCACCTAACACCTCAGGGGTCCGCGGACACTAGCGAGAAAAAGAAACTTCCCCTGAGACACCAGTGATGGCGGTGATCGCCTCCAGAGGAGCCCAAGCTCCTCCATGTGTGGGCTCCTTCCTGTCCCTTGGCTCCAGTGGGCCAGTGGTCCAGCCAACAGGGCTCAGACCCGTCCAAAACACACCCAAGGATTTGGCTTGGCACGCTATTATTTGATCTTAAAATCCAAAAATATACAAGCAAAAGCGGGAAAGAGTAATTGTCCTCATTTTGCTGGGGTGGTCTAATACACCCCATTGAAATTGGTCCTCTTTGAACCTCTGGGTTGGAAATGGAGCGAGAGCCCTACATGCTCCAGGGAAGCAAAGTTAAGAGTTTTCTGAGCTCTGGGTGGGGGTTCCATCAATAAGAGTTGGTGGTGCTTGAAACGGCCCTCTCCTTCTGGGGGAGCTGAAGGGGTGGAGGGAAGAGCTGAGGGCCTCTGCCTATTCTCCCCAAGAGCTTCCAGAAGGAATGCCCCCAGGCACCACCTTGAGTTTAGCCTGGGATGCTTCTCCCAGTTGGGCTTCTCACCCAAAGAAGCGTGAGACAGGCTAGTGTTGTTTCAAGCCAGGACATTGGGACCATTTGTTACCTCACCAACAGAAAACTAATGCACGGGTTAAGATCATGGGTGTGCGAGTTCTTTGACAAGTGCTGTCTAGATGGAAACCGGAAGAGTCCCTGTTGCTCAGGGGCCAGGAGGGCTGGGGACGTCCCCTGAGTCGACACCACATCCCCACAGATGAATGTGTCAGACTCGCCCTCCCTATTTATTTAGGCTCCTCTCCAGGTGGAGAAAACTCACACACACCTCAGTGCCCAGCATCACCCTCCTGCACCCACTGAGGCACGCACCATCGCCCCCAGCAGAGGGGAGGGCCATGGGACAGCTCTGGGGTCCTCGGCCTCTGCCAGAGGTTCTCAACCCTGGTGTCACATTAAAAGCACCCAGAGAGCTTTGGAAGCCTGCCAGTGAGCGGACCCCGCCTTGGAGACACAGACTGGCCTGGTCTGTGGGGGCGGCCTGGCCCCCAGCATCTTGTAAACACTCCTGCAGCAGCGGCCAGTATGGGGAGAGCTTGGGGGGCAGCTGGGAAGAGCTGGGGAGAGCTGGAGAGAGCTGGGGGGAGCTGGGGAGACCTGTGGGGAGCTGGCCAAGAGAAGTCACCTCACTCATGGGCCATGCGGGAGAGTCGTCCCTCTCACTCTGGGGGGCTCTGGTGTCCAATTTCTCCAGCCCCTGCAGCCTGGCTGGCGTCAGTTTGCCAGCTCCTCCCAGATAGGCAGGCTCAACCTTAAATTTTAATTCAAAACTTTTCCTTTTTTATTATTTTCAAATGCTCAAGGCCCTAAATGCGACACGAAACTTCTCTCCTGCTCTGACTTGCAGAAGAGCAGGGTTTCCCTGCCAGCTCCCCTTCCACAAGGGGCGCCCCCCGGCCCCCGCACACATACACATGAAACTGGTGGTTCTTTGCATCTGTGGCTACTGTTCTCTCCAGCGCGAGGCCAGTGACTTCACCCAGCTAAGCTCTTCGTGCGGCCGCTCCTTCTCTGGGGCCAAATGGAAAGCGAATCCAGATAATCGTGGGTACTATCGGTGCGACGGCAGGGGCCCAGGACTCCGCCTGCACGGGCCGCCTCCTCAGGGAAGCCCAGGAAACTTGTCGAGGCCCGAATGGCACTGCTCGGCGGCCCGTGAGCTCACCTGCATGCCTGGGCCGTTGTGTGTCTTGACTGCGCGCCTGATGCCTCCATGTGCCCGGCGGGGACCGAGCACCTTCCACCTGGCCTCCTGCCCGGAGTATGGGAAAACCTCAGCAGAAGCCTTGCGTCGCACCTGGAGACAGATCCTGGTTTGCAGCCCAACCCGTCTTCTGGGGTCTGAGCCCAGGCATGGGACGGTCCATCCTTGAGGTCACGCTGCCCCAGGCAGGGACCACTGTTGGCCCAGAAACCCTGGGGAAGTCACATCGCTCTGGTGAGCCAGAGAAATCAGATCCAGTGGGTCTAGGGCCTGAGGTTCCGTGTTCCTAACAAGTCCCCCGGGGGCTGCTGACGCTGCCTGCTCTGGGGCAAGCCACACTGGGGACAGCAAGGCCTGGGGGCGGGGCAGGGGGCAGTTCTGACTGGCTCTGGAGCTAGGTCCCAGCCCAGCTAGAGCTTCCATGGAAATGTCTCTAGCTAGTATAGAGGAGGGAAAGTTCAAGGGAGCCCTAGAGTGCTGTGGAGGGATGCACAGTGGCATAACCCCGCATGGCTGTGGCTCATGGGTAGCGAGATGTTGCCAAAAAGCCGTCAGCGGAGGCGGCCTCCCTCCTCCCTCCCTCCTTGCCAGACTCTACTGCGCAGCAGGGAAACCAGAGTCTGTTCCCTTGTCGGCTCGCTCTGTGGCTGCCGGAGGCTAGGCCATCCACTCCCAGAGGCTGGAGCAACCCTCCGTCAGGGGACGGTCCACCTGTCCGGCCTGAGCCCCTGGCCGGTGTCCCACCCGCTCTCGGGCCTGAGCCCAGGGACACCACGTCATCTCAGAGCCACAGACACTTCCTCTGTGTGGTCTCCCCAACTTCGGCTAGAACTCTCGTGCTCTCCGGGTCTCAGAATGCTTCGTACCCGCGCCCATCTCTGGAGCTTTTCTTGGGGTGCTGTCCCTGTCTCCCCTGCCAGCCTCTGGGCCCCTCAAGAAGAGCACCCGCCAGGCCTGTGGCCAGCATCCAGCCGATGCCTGTTCAAGACAGAAATCCTAACGAGACAGGGAGGTGCCACCGGGGTCTGAGCTCGAGGGCGCCCAGCGGGCAGAGCAGTGGAGGGTTACTGCCCAGAGAGGGTGCAAAGCTCTGCCGCTCACTCCGACACTCCCCCTGCTCTTTCCTGAAGGAGGAAGCCCCGTGTCTGCAGCTAGCCCCGTGAGCGGGGCCAGTTGGTGGGAACCTGATGCTGAGGGTCCCTTGACGAGGATGCGTGTCCCCAACAGTGAGGCCAGGCCCTCACCTATGATGTCAGACAGGTTAAAATCCGTCTCTGCTCATGTTGGAACACGTCTGTGTATGAATACTGAAGTCAAGTGAGGGTTGATTCTCCATGTGAAATGGCCTGTAGGCATTAAATTCGACACGAATTCCTTGTAGTTTTGTTTTTCACTCCCTCTCTTTGAAGGAGGGGTGTGGGTTAAGCCTTTCCTTAGGGTCTGGCTCCTAAGTAAGCCCAGTCCCTCTAGAGCCCCTGTAGAGACCTGCAGGCTGGGGATTGGGGGGCTAGGGGGCTGCGGGGGCTCAGGGGCAGGGAGGGAAGGCTTTTCTCCCCTCGGATGAGCAGCAGCGGTGCCCATCTGATCCAGCTAATGGCTTCTCTGTTCTGCCTCCCAGCTGAATTCTTCCTCCTGCTCCCTCCTCTTCCAGAGGGAAGGGAGGGAGTTCCCTTCAGGGTAGAGTAACTCAGCTCAAGCCAGGAGCTCAGTGACAGCTGCCCCCGGAAGTCACGACCAAGAAATCAACATACTGATTGAGAGAGGCCCTCCGGTGGGATTATACAACTGATCCTGGTGTTGTGCAGCCCAAAGCCCCTTCCAGGGGCCGGGCTGGTGCTGCCCAGAGTGCTCATGCCCGGGGGCCATCCTCCCCCACCCCACCCGCAAGTGTATGAGTCCCTCCAACCCCAGGTGTCTTCAATGCCCGGCCCCTGCCCTGCGCCGCAGGAAACACACCTGCAGCCCGCAGCCTCCTGACCTGGGCTGGGCCAGGCAGGTGCGTTCCCTCTGCCGCCGGCCACTCCGCGTTCCACCGCGCCTCACCTCCGGGCTGGCTCGGACAGGAAGCTACCCCAGCCCCCCCAGCTCCGGACGCCCCAGCAGAGGCCTCTCCTCCTCAACTGGAGCAACTGCAACCTGACTGTGTGTGTCAGGAGGGTCCAGAGAGCGTGTGAGCAAGCCGGGAGGCTCCTGCTCTGAACGCCTTGGCAGTCAGTCCTCCGCCACCTCGCGTAAGGCGGAGACGCAGAGAGACGCAGAGAGAGTGCGGGTCGGGGTCGGAGCTAATTAAGCTGTAAACCATCCCCAGAGCCCTAGTGCATTTGTAATTACGCTCTCTGATCTCAGAAGCCCCTCAGGCACTCTGGGAGAGCTTGGGGTGGGGGGAGGAAGGGGGAGCAGATGATTGAGAAGTTCATCAGGGCTCTGAGGATGGATTTTCATGAAACTGACATTTACACCGTTCTTGGAGAATCTGCTCCCTGAAAAGAACCATAAACCATGCCTAATTCTGCCACGTGATCTGAGGAGCTCCAATCGGCCGGCCCCAGGGGGTACTGACTTGTTTTATGTAGGTCCGGGGACCTCTGTGTGGGATGATTTTGGAAGCCCCCCTCCCTTGCCCGCGGAAATACCCCCAGCTCAGCGCACTGGTGCTGAAAATCGTATAGGTGTTTAATTCTGGTGCTTTTAATGTCGCCAAAAGCCAACCATTGTGGCTTGCCTTCCCAGATGCTGCACCTCAGTGGCAAGGAGAGTAACCCAATCTCAAGGACGGGACCTCATCGCTGTAGTACCAACCTGTCTTTTTTTTTTTTTTAAACAGTCAATAAATCAAAACATGACCTAATATTTAGGTCTAATTTTTCCTGTGGGTAAACTGAGGGTAAACTCCCCAAAGAGCTGGGGACCTCATTCGGGATCACACAGGCAGAAAGGTGGCAGAGCAGGGACAGCAGCCAAGTCTGGCTTCAAATCTAGCAGACTCCATAGTTTCCAAGAAGCTGAGTGGAAGAGAAGAAGCTGGAACGCTGAGGACTTGTCAAGCATCATCCTGCAGAGGCCGGGACTGGGGAAGGATTCGATCCACAAACGGCTGGAGCCTCAGGTGGGCTCCCGTGATCACCTTTGGTCATTTTTCGACTTGTTGACTGTTAGAAGAAAACCAGGCTGGGGACATAGCCTTGCTGCAAAGGGTAAATTACAAGCAGAAACTCTCACGCCGATGCACCTGCATCTGTTAAGCCCATCCTCTCGCGCAGCTACCGGCCCTGCGGATGATCGACTCGGGTCTGGGCTGAGCACAGGCTCCTCCAGAAACCCCTTTCCCCAGATAGTCCCACATAACTAAATAGCAGCAGCTCATCTGGGCTCAGCCTTTGAAGAAAACCAGATAATACTGGGCTCAACCCAGTTTAGTCAGCGACTATTTCTTCTAAAAACAAAGAAGGAGACAGACAGAATTCCTGCCTGAATCCGTTCACCCTGCTCCTGCGGCCAAGCCCCGGGAATTCTGCCCTGGCGGGGAAGATTCAGACCTCAGCACTTTTCTGAGAAATGGGGATTTGGGCCAGAATCTCCTCCCATGATTCTGGTTCCCAGAGCGGCCACAAGGCACGTCAGCGGGAGCTGGCCCTCCAGAGCCTTCCAAATCTGCAGAGCGAAGCTCAGGAATCTTGAGACTTTTTCTATTTTTACTACAAATCATAAAAGAGAAACAACTCATTTTTCATCAAGCTTTCATGTGAATTGAAGAGTTGAGGAACACAGCCCGGTCCCTGGCATCGAGTAAGCACCCCCAAAGTTGTCATTATCAAAAGAGTACATTTCTACCTATAAAGGTAGCTCTCTCGTTGTAAACAAACTTGTAAAACCCTGAGACGTACAAAGACGCCATTAAATTCACCTATAATCCAAACTCCCAGACGCGGCACCTTGTGGATGTATCTCCTTCCAGATCTTTTTCTACCCGTACACTCCATGTAACTGTCATATAGACTGGGTATGTCGATATCACACACCATACGTGGAACAGATCTGCTCACAAAGATGCGATCGCGGCGTAGGTGTTATTGGACTCCAGTTCCACTGTGCGTCATTTCATAAACTCCTCTTGGTGGTAACAAACATTCTGTAAGAACATAACAGCTCTCCGATGAGCATCCTTGCACATGGACGCACATCCTTGTCCAGCCTTCACTCTCTTGCCTGATGATTTCCTCTGGATAATTCCTAGCAGTCGGGCTGTCAGAGTTAAAGATTTTAGGGACGCAGTGTCCAACTGCCCTCCGGAAGGAGCACACCAGTTTCCTTCCCGACATCTTTTCGGGTATCAACAACACCTTGACACGCGTTGATCCTCACTATTCATGGGTTCTGTGTTTTCGTATTCACAAGAATTGGTTGGTCCAGAAAGTCTCTATAGAAAAGACGACCCCAATTTTTTATCTTTTCACCTGTGATCCCCCCTGGTACATAGTAAACACTCAATAAATGTAGTTCATCTTGGATGAATGGGAAGAAAGTCAGAGGTGGTTATACAATTTGGACCCCGGGTCAAGATCCTGGAGTGTTTGTTTCCCCTTTTTTTTTAACCAGTATCTTTCCCTGTCCTGCCTTCAGCCGGTTCTCACAGGCATCTCTCAGAGGCAGAAACACCCCTCCCAGAAAAGCAAACTCCAGATGTCACCCCTGATCTTTTACCACTCACTAAATCGCAAGGCCACCAATGGCATTGATGTGGCATGGATAATCGTATTTTCCCAAATGAAAAGTAGGAAATGACGATGTTATCTGATTTACAAATCTATTTATGTGGAAGAAGAAAAATATTTGCAGAAGAAAAAAATTTTGTGACACGTGAAGATTATGCAGAGTTCAAATTTCAGTGTCCATAAAAATGGGGTTGGAATGCGGCCACGCCCATTTGTTACCAGTCAGCTATGGCTGATTCCGCTGTATTACCACGGAGTGGAGTGATAGCTATAGTAATAGCTATAGCCCCAAAACCTAAAATATTTGCTCCCTGGCCCTTATAGGAAAGTTTGCCAACTTCTCGCCTAGAGATAGGATAGGCTACTTGGTGACAGCATACTTTAATTGTACGTGTGTGCACACAGAGACACGAGCAGCGCAAAAATTCTTTTGTTGAGAAAGGCGGTCTTCCAACTACTTGGCCTCAGAATTAGATAAATTAATAAAATCTTAAAAAATTAGTTTTGACATAGTGGATCCTCTGAAAGTTTCTTGGAGAACCCCAGGGGATGCCTAGGCCACACTTTGAGAACTGCTGGTTTAGAAACAGTGTTCGCAGGGTGAAGTCTCCGTAACAGGGCCGACTGAGCTGGAGCCAAGAGCACAACTTTTGCCCCTGCTTCCAACAAGGTAAGCAGAGTCTCAGAGATGGAAAAGGTTAGGACAGCCTGGGCTATCCCTTCACTTGTCCTGCACACCTGGGGTGGGGACAGGTGCTCACTTGCAGCCCCAGCAGCCAAAGTCGTGAGAGAAGCAGGCAGGGCTACAGAGGTAAGAGCTCCTTCTTCCCCGGTCCCAGCCTTTCCACAGGCTTCCTCCGTCTTCCTCCCAATTTCTCCTCCCCTCTGCCCTCTCCATGAGCTGGAGGAGAGAAGCCAGGTGACACGCCACCCTGTGTGTCGTTGGGGAGGACCAGGTCAGCTCTCATTTGCATTTCCCATGGATCCTTCCTTCAGCCGGAGGGCCCCTTCCCCAGAGCTTGCACACCAGTCCCTTCCTGGGGCTCCCCGGCACCCGCTGCACCAGCATCTTCATGATCCCATCTTCTCTCACACGGGTCATGAGAGTCAGTCGATTCCCCAGCTTGCTTTTGCTCTTTTTTCATTTTTTAAATTGTTGTTACTACTCTGCAAAGATAGCACAGTCTGTCTACAGACCCTGAGCACAGAAGTAAAGTGTCCTGAGCACGAAGGGGAGGACTAAGACGGGCTAGAAGCAGGACCTGCTGCTTCCGACTCGGCGGGATTCTGATGAGAGGATGAGTCTGCCTGTACCGTCCACTCACTAAGTACCAAGCACTGTGTCAAGCCCTTGAGACCGCAAATTGCACACCCCACCATCTGCTTTTCCCCTTTCCTTTCTTTCTAGAAGCCACGGTTGTAAGTGAGGCACATGGCTTCCCAGTATAGAGACAACATCTTCATGCCTCCCTTGTACCCAGGTGTGGCCTCAGGACTAATGCTGGGTCAGTGAGATGCGCAGATGAGCCCTGTGCCTCTGTTTCTCTCTCTCTCTTGCTCCTTCCTGCTAGCCGCAGTGAGGCTCTGATGACTCGGGGCTCGGTGACAATGGGGGGGGGGGCGTGCAGTGGAAGCCATTTGTTGAAGAAGGTAGAGCGACAGGTGAGAAGGAGCCCGGGTCCCCAACACTGGGGAATATACCAGCCTGGATGGCCTGGCTATGGTCTTTTGAAGGAAATAACTATCTTTCTTTTGTTTTAAACCACTGTTTTCTATTATGGTTAAATATAATCACAATACAGACCTTTAAGAGTCATTTCTTTTGAACCTTATAACAACAGTGTGACATCAACACTTTCCAGCCGAGGCCGATAGAGATCATGTAACAAACCCAAGGCCGTGTACCCAAGGAGGGCTAAAACAAAGACTGTAGCCCGGGCACTCAGCATTCCAATCCTGTGCTTTTAATAATATACTTTTCTCCCCACTATTTCAATAAATGACTGGCCTTCTTCCTTTTGAAGTTGGTTTTTCTGACTTCCTTCATTTCCTGTTTATAAAAATCTACCGCTTGATACTAGCTTCTAGAGTAGGGCCACTGGGTTACCAACTACAAATGGGATAATAATTCCCTTATTTATTATAAGGGAACTTACACACACGCACACACACACACACACACACACACAAATGTTAATGGTACGTATTGATCTCAAACAAAATGCTGGGGGTCTTCCTAGCTGCTCAGACATGGCTTTTAAACTCTCTACACACTGATCATGATCCTAAACCTACAAACAGATCCTATAATTTGGGATCATACTCTCTGGAACGTCGAACCTCCATGATACCATGGAAAGGGAAGAGAACCCTTGGATATCCCACCCCCTCTGTTTTGTGCTTCAACCCAGAAGGAACAGGACACTTCCACTCATAACCCACTGGGAAGAACTGGTCACATGACCCCAACAATCTCCCAGGGGGCTGGACGTGGATGCTTGATGGGTATATGGTGAGCTGGAGGTCTCTGCCATCTTGTGCAAGCATCAACATGACCACAGTCATGAGTCCTCTTAAAAAATATTCTGAGTTCTTTCCTTAGTCTCTGGTGGACACTGGTGGACATTTCTAAGCTCCAGTTAATGGGATAGCACAGATGCAGAAGGACTTCCATGGGCACCTCTGTCTGAGTGACAGAATGGGTTAGGATTTTAATATTTGATGGTTAGAGCAGTTAGCCAAGTGGTGCCTGAGAATTAAAAGAGGATACTTCGTGGCCTGAGGAGAAATAAGGCCATTGGTCCATCCGGGTCTGCCTTCCAGCCATGAGGAAACCTGGGGCAGCACCTGTGGTCCCTGCCCACTCTTCTACCCACTCCAGTCCTCCCATAAGGTTGAGAGCAAATGCACGCACAGATTTGGAATTTGGACTTTGGAAAGAGATGGACTCAAGAATATGTATCAAGAGAAATGTGGATCATTATTTGTATCCTGAGTCCTCCAGTCTAAACACATTAGATTTCATCTAGAGGTTTGATGAGGAATGGTCAGCTTCTCTTTTTTATAGTTGGCCAATTCCAGTTAGTACCTAAGGATCTAGTTGAACCAGGGGCTGGCCTGTTTTTGCTCTGGATGGCAAATCCGTCACTCAGATATTTACGTTGTCCTAGCATGTGCCTTGTCCAATGCTGATGAATACTTCAATGTTTGTAAAAACAGTATGATGCACTACACGGCGACGAGACAAGTTTTCTACTCAAACATGCCACTTTGGTAATATTTACAAATAGCCAGAAAAACGTGCCCTTCAAAGTCTTTTTAGAAGTTTGCATGCTTCTTTCTTTCAAGATTTTATTTATTTATTTCAGAGAGTCAGGGAGGGAGTGGGGGGGGAGGGGGGGCAGAGGGAGATGAGAGAGAGAGAATTTTAACCAGTGCCCGTGGTGGGGCTCGATCTCATGACCCTGAGATCGTGGCCTGAGCTGAAATCAAGAGTCAGATGCACAACCGACTGAGTCACCCAGCACCACAGCGTGTTTATTTCTGAAATGTAGCTGAAAAGAGTCATGACATCCTCTTTTGGAAATATCTGCTGGCCCCGGGTAAGGATGCATCTGAAAGCTGACCCCATGACCGCTGTAACCGTCTTTTCTGATACTGTTGTTATCCATTAGTTCACTAGAGTTGGCTTTCAATACATTTTGTGTGTCCTCAGAAATCAGGTACATGCTCAACACAAAGAGAGAGAGATGCCTACGGGATATCTAGAAAAACGTGCTGTAGCCTCAAGACAAATCCTTAATTACACTTCAAAACTTTACAATAAATTATATTTTCCAAAAGCCATACCTCTCCTCCTATTTCTTACCCTATTACTTTCCAAGAAACTTGACACTCTCCCACCGAGACGTGGTCTAATCCCCTTCCCCTTGCAAGTAGGTGAGTTTCTGACTCGTCATCAGCAGAAGGCAGGGAAGCGGGAAGCGATGCTTTCGGACTTCAGTGTGGGGTCATAAAAGGAAATTCGGTCCTGCCGTGTGGGTCACACACCCTCACCAGAGCCCCCAGATCACCATGTAAGGACCCTGACCACTTCCGCGGTATAAACACCCCCACACCCGTCAGTGTGGTGAAGTAGAGTTGGAAAGAGACACACCCAAGGGGCACGCTGTCCCCAGCCCACCCCCTACCCGAAGCTGCGGCAGAGCCTGGAGGAGGTCAGCCCTGTGGGGCCAACAGGGGCTCCTCGGCGTGTTTCAAAGTTCCTTCCTGTTAATGGGATGGGGTCCAGATCCAGGTAGCACCGCAATCTGTGGGGCTTACCTGTGCTTGCCTCTGGCCAACGCAAAGAACGAGACCCTTCTGGCTTCATGGTGGACAACAGAACTGAACCTCTAAGCCACCCAAAAGGACCCCTAATTGGGCACTCTCTTCCCATGATACGGAGGGGTGTTGTGGACAGCGGCCGGCCTCCTGAGGGGTGACACACAAATGGCCGTGGGCAGCTTGGGCCCTCAGCTCTCTGGGGTTCTGAAGGTCCTGCCTCCCTAACAGAGCTGAGAAAGCCTGCCCTGAGGCATGTGGCTAGCGTGGAACACACTGGTGGGCAAGGAGCCGTGGGGGGCGCTGGGCCCATGTTGTGACAGCGTGGCCCAGTTTCTAGTGAGACAACGTGCCCGCACCCACCGTCCGGGACAATACACACCCCCTCCCCACCGATGCCCGAGTCTGCGTGAGAGGCTCAGACAGAGAAGGGCGTGCTCTTTGCAACGACATGGTTTCTATCTTAAATTAATACATTGCATTTGGGGGGGAGAGACTCATAAAAGAAGAAAATAACTAAATTGTCTATAATAAAATACTACTTGTGCAAGGAAAAAGAAAAAAGAAGAAGAAAATAAAAATTGTACCCAATCCCTCGCTCTGCCCACTAAAAACTCTGGCTTTGTTTACAGTCTTTTAGAATACACAGTCTATACAGGTTTTACACCCAAAGTCTTTCCCACAGCATTGATCACACCCTGGTCATCTCCCCATGCCTTTAAATCTTAAAAAATAACGATGAGGAGGGCGCACCAGGGTGGCTCTGTCGGCTGAGTGTCTGACTCTTGGTTTCGGCTCAGGTCATGATCTCGGGGCCGTGGATGGAGCCCGGTGTTGGGCTCCACACTCAGTGCAGGGTCTGCTTGTCCCTCCCTCTTTGTCCGTGTCCCCCCAATAGATAAACAAAAATTTTTAAAATAATAATGGGTGCATAATATTCCATCATTTGGAAGAAAACAACTCTCATTTCTGGCGACAGAGGCTAACTCTGCTTTTCCATGATGGAAAACCTCGTAAGTCCGTCTTGTGCTCTAACCAGACTCTAGCGCGCTTGTAGCAACAGGAGAACATCATGGAATGACAGCGTCATTGTTAAGGCTCTTGAGAAACATCACTGTTTTGCAGAAAGCTGCTCTCCAGTGTGAGCTCCCACCGGGGAGGCAGACCAGCGCAGGTCCGATGACAGTGAAAGGGGCAACGCGAATTTGCATGATTGGCTTGATCCCCACTTTTGATGAATACAGAAGCATTGTACATGTTTGCTGACCATGTGTGTTTCTGCCGTTGACTCACATTCTCTGTCCCTTTCCTTATAGACATCTCACCCCTTTTATGAGCTTTTGCAATAGCATTCCTCATCAAAATAAAATTCTTTGTGATATTTAGCATATCTTCCCAGCGTTATGGACAGCTACACTGAGTTCTAGCTTCTGTGGTCTGTCGCAATCATCTCTTTTTTTTTTTTTTTTTAAGATTTTTTTAATTTATTTATTAGTTAGAGAGAGAGAGAGATCCAGCACAGGCAGACAGAGAGGCAGGCAGAGGCAGAGGGAGAAGCAGGCTCCCTGCCGAGCAAGGAGCCCGATGTGGGACTCGATCCCAGGACGCTGGGATCATGACCCGAGCCGAAGGCAGCCGCCCAACCAATTGAGCCACCCAGGCGTCCCCATCTCTTACTTTTTAACTCACATCTAAGCCTTTATATCTACGCAGTCCTTCCCTCTCAAGATCTGAAGTCTATGTACGTCTTCGATGTGTATGTTAAATGCCTAAGACTTAATTTTGATATATGGGGAGAACTAGGAATTATCTTTAATCTTTTCCACATGGTCGGTCCTAACGTCATTTGTGGACTGACTTCCCTATCCTCACGGATCTTAACCGTGTACTAATTTTTTATCTATAGTATTTCTATTAGGGTCTGTGTTTGAGACTCTGTTACCCCCCTCTATCTGCTGATGGTTTGATTGGGCTGTTGAAATTTTTATAATATCTTTGTTTTTCTTCTTTCCCCTCAACAACATAATATGTTTACTACGGTTCCTCCTCAAAATATTCTGGATCAGGCTACCAAAACTTCCTGCTTAGGGCCTCCTCCGATTAGAATTCTTGTTGATCAGAGCAAGTGACAACTTTTCCCTGAGAAACCACTCTTTTAATTTTTCCCTGCTCATCCTGGCCTTGGGCTTTGGGATGGAAAAGCAAACAAGAGCGGGTAAAGAGAGAGCTTGGGCCTCATGAGGTCACCTTGACAGGAAATTCATTTGAGTCATCACCTTCTTCTTCTTAAGGGCCATGTGCCTGTTGCTGCTAGAATGCAACAGCTTACATTTAGCTTTGTCTCCGCCGTCTCCCGGCAGCAAGACACCCAAAATTGAGAATAGTAGCTGCTCATTCAGGAACACTCAGCAGAGGGACTGGGCTCTACTTGCAACTTTATCATGAAATTATCTCGGGCACACTGCTGTCGCACTCTGGAATTGTGCCACACCATCTGTAAAACGAGGCTTCCAGACCCGACTGCCTTCGCGCTCTAATGCCGTGCAACTGGTCATAGGCAGCCCCATCCTAATCCTGCCTTTGTTTCCCTGAAGCCAGCATCTGTCAGAACTGTTCAATAGCTCTGAGTTCAGACGTCTTCATGTTTTCCAGAGCCTTCTTGCTTGGTGAACAGTCCTTTCAAGATCCAAGGAATAAAAGCACCCCCAAAATGCGAAGCAGATAAAAAGGAAGAGCTATCCAAGAGGAGAAAGTTGTGTGTGTGCATTTCTCTCTCTTACTCATTAGTGTGACTTCTGACCGATTCAAACATTTGTTACACTTTTCCTGGAAACGTAGAAGTTTAATTTGGAATACGGTCATGGAGAGAAAATTCTGCTGAGTATATAATGTAAAAATATGGTTGCTAATGAGTGGCATTGAGTTAACAGGAAATAAGGAAGAAAAATACAAATTTTGGAAGAAAATAAGCAATTTCAAAACATTTCCATTTCCTCCAAATCCAACTTCATTGCTTCAAGGGGTAGCTTGGAAATTCTTCTCAATGAAAACGCAGTAAATATTACTGTAGACTGTTTTCTGGCCTGGAAGACATGGGTAGAAATGACAGATTTCCTAGAACAACTTTTGGGAAATTTGTGTTGATGGTACCTCTGATTTTAAGTTCTTCATGCTTTCTTCCAGCAAAAACACACCAAGTCATTGCAAAAACACAGCACAGAGTTGCAAATTCCTGCTTCTATAATTAAAAAAAAAACAACAAACACTTTTTGGTCTTTGTGTCCAGATCGTGTGTGTATGTGTATGTGTGTGTTAGATATGTTTAGAGATAGTTTGGGGACACACCACAAAAGAATCTCCCTCTTCCCTACTAGAAATTCTTGATTTTACACCATTAATGGGCATTTTCAAAACATTAAGTGCCAGGTTTGAAGCTTACAAATAAAACGCAAGGGCAGATGCCGTGTTTACACTTCATAAGCAGTTCATTAAACTGATAACACTTTAAACAGTAACACTGGCCTTTCAGACTCTCCCAGCCTGTAATTGTCCCGAGGCACCAAATGAACCCTTTCTAGGCTGGGAACCACAGGAATTTACATTCTTGACGTGTGTCTCTTAATTATGGACACCCTGGACCCCGGCTGATTCAGGGAGGGCCCGGCTCAGGCCAGCACGCCCCACTGACTGCAGGCACAGGCACAGGCACAGGCCAGGGGCTGTCTGCTGGGGACACCGCACAGGGAAAC
>RCUC01166237.1:0-86179 GCA_003697995.1 Taxidea taxus jeffersonii
ACATAAAAATCAAATCACTCAATGTATTTTAAAAAACTACAATTATTACTGTTCCAAGGTGATTTTTATTTCTGACAAAACTTTAAATTTTTTTCCCCAGAACGATTACCACCACTTCCAGTACCACCAAATTATACAATGCCTGTTGTTTAAAAACCTCACAAATAACAGGTTGTATATACTTTGACTAAATCAGTCAGGTGACAAACTGAGATGCTTCCTCCCTGATTTTCTGGAGCAAGAAAGGTGGATTTTTTGTTTTTGAAAAATGAGGAAATGACAAATTAATTCTGCCTATACTTAACATACTCAGGATAGCACTTAAGGGATTACCTATGATAATATCTAGGTTATCTGCTGAGGGGAACAAACAATGCCATCACCCAGCTGCCCAAAGTGAAGAAGCACTAGTTAACCCTAATCTGACCCTTCCTAGAACTCTCAGGGAAAGTCGCCACTTGAAGATAATCTTTATTTCAGAATGAAGCATCGATATAGAGACAGATAATTTTTTTTAAAATTGATCTTTTTAATTCTTGAATCAGTGAGGACAATAGTTTGCTGCTTATGGGTAAAAACAGCCCTGTCCTAGATATACAAGGGTATACATAGGTCTGTAACAGTATCAGCTACAGTGTATTTACTTTACTAGACAGCATAGCAAAGTAGGATTAACTAAAGATATATTTTCATAAGAAAATGCTTTAAGATAACATGAAGTCAACGAACACTCGACTGTACAATTTACTGTCAAAATACAAATGTATGTCAGCTTATGTGTGTGAATTACACTAAGTCAGTTTCAATACCACCATGTGCTTAGGAATGTATGAAATACTTCATAAGCGATTCTCTAAGGGGTGTACTGAAAACTTCCAAAAGTACCCCAGATATTTGGTCATAGATGAGGAATAAACTTTAAGGCAATCTTCCAAGCAAATGTAAACTTTTCTGAAGTGACCTTTCCAGTACAGTATTACTGTTGTGAACGCTCTGCGATTCTTTATGGTATGGTTGAAGATTTTTTAGTAGCATATTATCACACTAATTGTCACTTTTTTAAAAATTAGCTTAAAAATCCTGCAATTATAAAAGTGTCTAGGGTGCTTTTTGCAGACATAAGGCAGGCACTTCCTGTTGACTGATCTAGAAATCCTAAATATTTGCTTCTAAGAGCAGTTTTTATCTCTAGCTAGGATTGTATTTCTAACATGTACTAAATACTGTGTTCACATACTGAGAAATAATTTGCCTACACTTTTTCTAATATAAGTCTGAGTTTAGAATTTAATTGGTCGTTTTCTACAGAAGCAACAAAATAAATAGTGCTACTCTCTGAATATTTTTCAATAGTAATGACATTTTTCTGTCTGTTACTCCTTTTTCCAAAGTAATTTTCAGAGCGTGTGAACTAAACTGACTACACTGGAGAAATGTGTACAGGCCATTATGAGAGTCCCCTTATAGCAACCAACTAGTTTCATTTAATCTCCTTCTTAGCCTTATAATTGGCAGAGACCACCAGGTAATTATCTGGATTCATGTCCTTAAGGGTTGGAGATTTGCTCTGGATGGGGGATGTTTTGCCATCGACACGGGAGATCTGCAGCATCCGGCAGGGGTCATGTTTCAACAAATACCCTGCAAAAGTTTCCCATCCTCCTCCCACACGGACCATGACATGTTTGTTGTGCAGCATCTGAAATGAAAGAAGAGCAAAAGGATTATGTTCTGAGAATTCTTACAGTATCTCAAATCAACCTTCATTTCTAACCCTGTTACTGTTTTTTGTCTGTCTTGTTTTTCATGCCCCATTGTTTTCCTACTTGGTGCCCAGCATCTGAGTTAACATATAGTTTGTGAAAGAGGCTTTCTCTTTCCCATGTAAGTGGATCACTGGCACACATGCCCAGGATCCAGCATCACCCTACTATGGGAATCTAAAGGATCTATGTATAACTCTTTGTTTGGTTGAATGTGTCTGGAAGGTTCTCTCTGATGTTCCATTATAGCCTCATCACTGTCCCAATTTTCTGCCCATTGCCTCAGTTAAGTTACATTCTTCCCACCAAGTTATTCCCCCCTGAACTAGGACTCAAAAGACCATGGGAATGTCTGCCATTGACTATAATGTAAATAATCACACAAATACTAAATATGAAATAGAATGGAAAAGTACCCCCCCAAAATTGAAGTCTTCTCCAGTCACTGAGCCCTTCAAGGTCAGATGTTGTTGAATGGTCATTTATTTCCCTTTACTCTTTTTTTTTTTTTTCTAATTACTTAAAAGAATAACTTACCTTCCAGGCCCATGGGCCATCTAGAGTTCCAGATTAACAAGGCTGCAGGTTAAAAAAGTGAAGAATATATGGTTCTTTTTATCTAGTAAAACCATGTCAGAGCTATAGAGGTTTGGCATGGAGAGCCAAACAATTTGATCTTGGCTCCTTTCAAATATCAGAAAATGTAAGGTTAAGGGGAGATGTTCCTCCATCATCAAAGACCCTGCTGACTCTGTTCCCTGCCCACAAGGCAATGTAGTCTTGGGAAGGACATATAGTGATGTGTGAGAGAATCATTTTCATCACAGAGGCTATCAAATCTACTTGAATTTCTCTTGCTGTGTCAGTTTAAGATCTGGAGATTTTTTTACTCCCATCAAGTGGAAGATGATTTGTGTTTACTGCTTCCATTTACCTGTTGAGAATCTTATGGAAGTTCTGGACTCTTTTTGAATGCCTGTATCCACAAAAATCTGCATATGTGTTTAGGGGTTTTGCAGACACCCAGAAATCCATCCATGGACTCAAGATAAATCCTGATGCATGTGGTTGATGTGAAGCAGTTTCAGATGTTGTGCAAAGTAACAATGTACTGGATATCAATAAAAATGGAGACTCATGAAAAAGATGAAGTTAAATTTTACTCTACTGGTTATCCTCATTTAGAGAATAAGAATTATAATTAAAATAGAATTAGAATAGAAAGGACCTTCAGAAACATCTAGATAGAAGTTTTTAAACTTATTTTGATATCAGAATCTACTTGTTAAACAAAATCTCAACAGGGACCCCTGTCATATGAAGCAGGCAAAAGGAGTCAGGATTCAGTTGTATCTCTTTTGCCTCCCCTGGTCCTGCCAATAATACTATGATCCTGTTTTTCAGATGAAGATCCTGAGGCCCAGATCTTTGGTGTGATTTGCTGAGACTGGTACCCAGATTTCCTGACTCCAGTCTAATGCTTGCCCCACAACAGTCCTTCTTTGTAAAGCAAAATCCATCAAGGCTTTTTATAATTGGACTGACCCATTTCCATTCCCACAAGCTCCTGTTGTATCTCTATTGCTTGCTTCCAAAACTTGGAGTTACTGGGACAAAAATTGCAAAGGCAGGCATCCAAACAGTATTCTGACCCTTTCTCCCACTGTTCTAGAAAAAAGCTTTGCCTATTGTTGATGTTCTGGCACTTCCTAGCCTTGAAAATTACATTTAACAGTTGTCGTTAAACTTCCTAGCTATGAATGCCTGGCAGAATGCCCAAATTCACCTGACTATGAGCAGGCTATTTCAACCAGAAGGAACCACCAGTCCGTACAATTTTTAGATAATTAGCTAACTCTGGAAAACAGTGAAAAGAAATGTTTTTCTTCCCGGCATATATGATCATTTAGATACAAACTCTTCTTGCAGATTCTTTAATGAATCCACGTGTGCAAAGTGGATGCAATATGAAACTGTTCTGCAGAATGTGAAGAATATAGGAATTAAATTTCTGTCCACCTTGTCTTCCATATCCTTTCAATAGTAAAGGAGTAACCTATAATTCTCTTAAGAAGGTCAGTGGTCAAACTGAACAACGGTTTCAAGCATGGGATTAAGATTTCATGGCCATAATCATTTACACCCTTGATGGCAGAGATTTAAATCCCATGCCTTATCTTAGTATGTGCTACGTCTCAAGGAAAAAAAAAAAAAAAGCCCATCCCCATCTCCACAAACTAAACCCCTACTATTTAACCTAATAACAAATAAACCTGCTATAAACCACACTACTCTCAACTCTTTCACACCCCCCCACAGTGCTTATACTACAAAACCCCAGCCTTGAATTAAATGTATAATCTTCTAAATCACAGTAGAGAAGTTGAGCTCCTGCTGGAAAAACTCTTTTCATCTCAGGGATTAATGACATTAGGCCAGTTGCAATTAATTGATCCTTTTGGTTTGGTTAGCTTAATTTCTTATTCCTCCCTATTATTCTCAAACACACTACTCATATCTGTCCTTCTCATTCTACTGATGGCTTCACCATCATCAGGCATGGCTTCCTCTCCCAGCACCTCCACTGGCTAATTTACTCCAATCTATATTTATCCTTTTCTCCACTTTCCTCATCACTTCTTTTGTTGTCCAAAGTCAACTCCTCCCACATGTCTTAATTCCCATTACCACCATTCAGAAGATTCTGAATCAAACATCACATCTCTCTTCTCTCTATCCAACTTATTGTATCCTTAGCCTTCAGGGGATAAACATACCTAAGCCTCTCTCACTCTTGTACAAAGCAAAACTCTGCTCCTTCCATACCAGGCTGCTTTGTTCTCATGCGTTTTCCTTGTAACTGAGCTTTCTGGTAAGCTCACACCTGATGTCTTTGCTTCCACCTTACTATTAATTAGTTAATTCTTCCCCCACCTGTTTACTGACTAAACTTTGAAGGGAATCAGACGACTTCTCGAATTGTCAAATTCAATGGATGGTTCTTAATCCTTGTCTCTCATGATCACTCAGGTAAGGTATCTGATTAGTACTGACCAATCCTTCCCTACTGCTTTATTCTCTATGACAAGACTCTCTCTCCTACACCTCCTCCAACCTCTCTCCTCGGACTTTCTCTGTCTCTTTCATAGGTGCTATTTCTTCTGCCTACTTTTAAGCTTTGTTGTTGCAAATGATTCTGAAAGATTCTGTCCTTGTGTCCGCTGCTTTTCTCACTCTGACCACTCTGTATCTGGAATCTCACGGTCTTCTTTACTATCTACTTTTATCTCAAATTATAGTTCTGGCCTTTGCCTCTTCCCTGAGCTTCCAAATGCAAGGGCATAACCAGTCCACCACCTTTCCCCTTCAATTAGAAGTTCCCACAGGATTTTCCTAGAAGAGTCAGTAGAATGGGCATTCTCTGTAACTAGTCAGACACCAAAAACATTCATTTATCCCCCAAATGATTCTCAAGGTCTATGTTATTGTTACTGTTATTCATTTCAGTACCTCATCCTTTTCTGTGGGCCACTGTAAGGATCTCACTGCCTCTAGCCTTGCTGAGTCTGGTTTAGTAAATCCATTCCCACCAAAGGGAATTCCACAAGTGCCTGTTGGATTGTCTCTTGCCTAAATGCCCTCACTAGCTTCCTCCCCGCTGTAGGCTAATATTCAGTTCCCTTTACACCAAGACCACTCCTGCTGGCCTCACCTGCCCTTCCCTGAGCTTTGGGACCCATGAGTTATTTTAATTCTATGTTCCTAGATAGCACAGCCTTTCTTCATGCTTTTGCATGTTTGCCCCTAAATGTGGAATGTCGTTTCTGCTTTGCCCTCCCTACTTACCAGGACCACAAACATTAATTCAAACATCACCTCTGCCTGAAAAAAAATTCTTCATGATCTCCTTCCTGACCAGATAAGTTTCCTTCCTTCCTGTATGCTCTTTAGGTTGCCCGTGATTTCATTGTTTCAGTCTACTGTAACTGTCAATTTACCTGAGTGCCTCTTTTAATAATGTGTGAGCTCGGGTGCCTGGGTGGCTCAGTGGGTTAAGTCTCCACCTTTGGCTCAGGGTCCTGGCATAGAGGCCTGCATCGGGATCTCTGCTCAGCGGGGAGACTGCTTCCCCCGTCTCTTTGCCTGTCTCTATGCCTACTTGTGATCTCTGTCTGTCAAATAAATACATAAAATCTTTAAAAATAAATAATGTGTGAGCTCTCCAGAGAGAGTGATGATGCATCTCATTTCTTAAATTTCCCATATATAAGCTCAGAACAGTATCAATATTGTTACTGTATTAATACCCTTTTTCGTGTATGCTTCCACAGGCTCTACTTAATTTTGCTTAACTGATTATGTCATTTTCAGAATTATTCCATTTTATAGATGGGAAAACTGATGCTTTTAGAAGAAGGACTGATGTCCTTAAGCCACCTGTGCATGATCACATCACAAATCAATGGCAGAGCTGAATAAGAATTATTTTCTTCCATTAGGTCACACCCACTGATTCTATAAAATATTTGCTTAGTTACTTGCTAGTGAAGTTTAGCACAGGCAAGGAACTGTCAATGTCAGAAATAGTAATCATCAGCTTAAGCAAATTAAATGCTCATGTAAAATGATTTACGGTGCTATGTTCTAATAAACCCCATATAAACATCGAATTTCATTTCAGAAGGTTATCTTGCAATGGTCCTATAATTACTTCAGAAATAAACTTGTGTCAAGTGCAGGTAATAAGATAGAATATATTTATAGCCAGATAGCTGTCAGTGTAAGTGGGACTAGGCTTTGATCGTCTGTTCAGTTACAGTGCCTTTATTTTCTGTGTTTCACAATACTGAGTAGTTTTGTGTTCTCCATTTCAGAAGATGACTCTTCTTGACTGGTAGCATACGTGCACATGGCAATTGAGTATTTAGCATTGGCTTTCTGTACTGTTCTTTGGTATGTGTCTTCTCAAGGAAAGAAAAATAAGTTAGAATTGTTACAAATCTTCTCCAAGACTGCATGTTGCAAAGAGGTAGTATTTGCATGTTAAGCTTATTCTGGCTGATACTAGTTTTTCCAGGGGATCTCACTCCTCACTATTCCTTTAATCCTACCGAAAGGAAGAGGATTCATTACTGACTTAGCAACATCTTTCAATGCTGAAAGGGAAAAAAAATACACAATACCAAAAAATCTGTCTCCACATTTCTCCCAATGGCCTCAAGAAGTTTAAGCAGATTTGGGCTGTTGGAGACATGCAAACATTTTCTTTTTTGGTGGCTGTGAGTGGTATACATTCCTTGCCCAAGAAGAGAACCATATGCCTCAAAGTTATGTTCTTTAATAATTTCTTTTGGTAATGGGAAAAAAATTCTCATTCTTATCCAGGGCATTTGCCTTATGCCTTATTCTCTTACGATACAATTATGTGTCATTTTCCAAGGAGGCCTCTTTGTATGTGCCAGCAGCAGGGAACCCTTTTTCCTTAGATGACACAGAGTCATAATATTAGAGCACCCATAAGTGCCTGGTAACCTACAGACACACCTTGTTAAAGTGAGTAAAAAACAACACTCAAGCCATTGGCAATGCTCTCATTTCACAGGTGTACAAACCAGTGAAGAGAGAGCCATGCTAGAAATCACATCTCCTTTATCTCTCATATAACACAGGGACTTACAACTAAAGAGCTATAGTCTTCCAGAAATTATTATTCTAAAAATGAATTCAATATTTAAAGACAGATGAATCACTTAATATATTGATCCAGCAGGGGTTGGTACCATGTCCAGTAAACTCTTTTACTGGATACAATGTACATTTTGTAAGGCTACAATGTGGCATCTACGGGCGGCGTCCTTAGCACCACCTTTCAATCTTATCTTCCTAACATTATAAGGTAAAAAACTATCACATAACTAGCCAGTTCTGTAGCTCATCCAGACACTTAATTCAAAGGGGGAAAAAAATGGTTGAAAGGAAATAAGGTAATTCTCCCATATCAAGTTAGAACACAACAGAAAATTTTAAAGTTGGAGAAATGATTCACCAACAGCTCCCTACAAATGCTGGGGTCACTGGGGTCACTGTGGTATAGGGGTTCAGAGCTCTGGCTCTTACAGTACAACAGGATTTCAGAAAGGAGATTTTTTTCCCCCTTAGTTTTGCAGCTTGGAGAGACAGACTGGAATTACATTATGTGTTGGTATTAAGGAGCTTAAAGCAAGGAAAATATGTATTTTTCTTCTTCTTAGGAACATCAACTCACTTTTTGTTGACAAGGCACATCTATGTAAATCACAGAAAATCTTGCATTTTACTAAATAAAAAAAAAGGTGATGTAAGAGAACCCCCCCAAAATATTATGGGTTTATTGATGATGTATGTGTTTTTAAGATGACCATGCTAACTAGAGCTATATTATACAAGAAATAAACAAAAATAGCACCAACAAAGATAAACAATAAGTAAAAGAAATGTCTTTAGATAAACATAATTTATATGCTTCATATTCATATTTGATAGCATTATTTTATCAATTCTCCAGGAGACATGCGTGAATATTTGCATCTGTCCTAAATCATAATTCTTATGAAACATTTCAGGTGTCACCTCCTTCTCAGCAAAACACTGATAAATCTTTTTTATTCTGATTTGAATCTTATGCCCTTGACTTTGAAAACAGAGAAACAGGAGTATCTGTCAAGTTCTCTGAAAACTGATGTCAGTAGCCCTTTAAGATGTGAAAGTTTCCCAGCAGGATGCCCTCATCATCTCTCACTCTTCACTACTCCACCCTCTATTCCAGTGCCAGACTGGTCTTCCTAAAAGGAAAATCTGGTCAGGCCACTGCCTTGCTTAAAAACCCGAGCATGGGTCTCCATTGTCTCCATTGTCTGTAGTGCTTCTTAGCCATTTTTAGTTCCAGCTCACCTGAGGAATATGACTCATTCTCATTAGCACAAGAAGTCCTGTGGCAAAGATTGTGGAAGAGCAGTGGGGTGAACCCACGTGAGCGTGTGTGTATGTGTGCAGGACAGGGCAGAATCTGCATCTCAAGGGTGGGTAGAAGCACATGTAATTTGAAGAAACAACTTGCTAGTGATTCTGAAACCCCCTCTCACAAAGCATTTCATGGATCAGCTACTATTCCTTCCCACCTTCTTCCTCACTATGCCTTAATGACCACATACTGTTGTCCAAGTTATGCATTACACAACGATGCAGCTATTGTGTGGCCCTTCCTGTCAGTGCCCATGCCTACACTCCAAATTACCTAACCCACAAATATTCTGGACTCCTTGGAATCCCTTAAAAATTCATGATGACCTAGAGAAAAGGCAGAGAATTGTTCCATATTCACCAGGTAAATTAAAGTGAGTCCTTTTCTTTGGACATTCCACAAACGTTTATTGAGTTTTTATTGAGTGCCAGGCAAGGTTATTCCTTAGTAAACTTCAGCCCCTGGTGGTCTACTACAGTTCCAAGTACACAATGGGCACTCAAGAAATGCTCATTTAAATGAATGAAGAAACAATTTTAAAACCTACTAGTGCTCCACCCAGGCATCACCACCTTTATGGAATATTTTCATACTCTCCAACCTTTAGATTATTTGGGGGTGGGGGGAAACTTGAGATTTTCCTGCACAGACCTCAAACACAGTACCTGTCATATTTTGTTGCCTTATTTTTTTGTCCATCTTTCTCTAATTTCTTGTGACCTCTTTAAAAGGTCAACATCTTTTTTTAAATGTTTTTATTAAATTTATTTTTTTTAATTACACATATAATGTAGCCCCCCACCCTCTCCCAACCCCCTCCCCCCCACCCCCCTCAGTTTGTTTTATGACATTAAGAGTCTCTTTTGGTTTGTCTTCCTCCCAATCCCATCTTGTTTCATTTATTCTTTTCCTACCCCCTTAGCCCCCACCCCCGTTGCATCTATACAATGGAATACTATGCAGCCATCAAAAGAAATGAAATCTTACCATCTGCGACGACATGGATGGAACAAAAGGTCAACATCTTATTCAGCTTTGTATACCTGACAACAATTATAATGTGTGATATGTAGAATACATTATTATTTACAGAAAAGAAAAAGGAAAAGATGAAATGATTTGTCTTTATGAAGGAGAGTCTGAGAAAACCAGGATGTGAATGAAAATCCACATTAACCACTGCTTAGAGAATTCCTTTTTTTTTTATTTAAGATTTTACTGATTTACTTGAGAGAGAGCACATGCACAGGGAGCAGCAGAGAGAGAGGGAGAAGTAGGCTCTCTGCTGAGCAAGGAGCCCGATGCAGGGCTTGATCCTACGACCCTGAGATCATGACTTGAGCTGAAGGCAGACGCTTAACTGCCTGAGCCACCCAGGTGTCTCGCCTGCCCACCCCCCTTTTAAGGTTTTATGTATTTGTTAGAGACTTCCTTTGAGAGAAAGACACATTTTGGGTCAAAGAATAAAGTAACAGGAATCATACGGGAGAGAGGGAGATTGAATTAAGAATCAGTAAAGCAATGGGAAGGACAAACAAAAAGGAGAAGAGGGAAGGGAGGAGAGAATAAGAAAATGTCCTGAATGGATCCAGAATCAAGTATATTATTCTTTTCATTATCTCTCTTCACAGATTCTCATTACATGTGGAATGCAGTTTTTAGAATATGCCATTCACCATAGTAAAAAATTACTTAATAAAAATTTCACTCCCCGCAAATATATACCCTAACAGCAGAAGAAGGGAAATAATTAAGATTAGAGCAGAAATAAATGATACAGAAATTTAAAAAAACACAACAGAACATATCAACAAAACTAGCAGCTGGTTCTTTGAAAGAAGTAAGAAAACTGATAAACCCTTAACCAGACTTACCAAAAAGAAAAGAAAGAACTCAAATTAAAGAGGAGCAATCACAACCTACAGCACAGAAATACAATTATAAGAGAATATTATGAACACTTATATGCCAACAAATTGGGCAATCTGGAAGAAATGGATAAATTCCAGAAACCTATAAACTACCTATAAACTGAAACAGGAAGAAATAGAAAATTTGAACAGACCCACAATCCTTTTTCCTCTTTTAATGCTTCAGTGTCTTGGGTCCAGCATAACTCTGGGTCTCATTAAGCCCTTCCCCTCAACATTGACCATAATGGCTCCTATTTCTGCCCAATCCATGAACTGATCTCCACCACAGCCATCGCTTTAAGAGACAACTGTCTCCGACACTGACTGCCTCGAGGAGCAAGCCACCTAAATTTAAATCAGTACAGCTTCCTGGGATATCATATGCTTCCTAACTCCTCCTCATCAACCCCATTCACTGTGTGTTTTTACAAGCCATCGTACCTTGAGCGAAAATATTGTTTTTAGAATGCAGTTATCTGCTCTCCAGAGAAAGACTGTTAAATTAATTTATAGGAAACAGACTCTGTCATCAACTGATATTATCCTGAAATGGCATATGTTCAAAATTGGGCAACAGGGAATTCAGCTGCCTGCCTAAGGTACGTGGACACATGGAGGGGTAAGGTGGCAGGTGTTCAGTTGCTATTTTGCATGTTGAAACCTGCTCCCTGCATCTTCAAGGTAACTGAAAAAGTCACCTGTTAACAGGGCGAGTGAGGTTTTGCTGGCCACAGATGCCATGTGAAGGCTTCCTTGTCAAAGGTTGGAGATTCGACTCAGCCTCTCTAGTTTGAAATTATGAATGGTTATATATTACCCCAGTAGAGAAGCTGGAATTATCACTTGGTTTGCAAAACATTTCTCACATTTATTGTTTCACTTCTGTCTTCCTAACAGTCTTGTCTGCCCTTTTCTTAGATGAAGCTTCAGAAATACATGTAACAGTCAGCAGAGAGAAGCTGCCATTTGCTTTGTCCTTAACCAGACTGCCTAGTTATGGTTACCAATGACTATCTGGATAGCTCTAACATACAATTTAATCTCTCTGTGCCTCACTTTCTCATGCAGAATGTTTACACCATAGAGTTTTTTGGACAAAGAATGTGTAAGCATGTAGTAACATTGCCTAGTACGTCATATCCAACTATTGTCTGCTACTGTTTTTGCTTTTGTTATTATTATTATTACAATAATAATAATGCTATTGTGATGATAATAGGAAACTTCTCACAGATTTTATTTCAGCAGCTCTAAGTGGATTGCATTGTTATCCGCATTGACAGATGAGAAAATGGCAGCTCCAGAAAGAGGAAGTAAAGTCACCTAGTCACTCAAAGTCACCTAGCTAGGAACTGACTGAGTTTAGAGTTGAACCTGAGTCTCCCCCACTTCAAAAACAATATTCACTATCACTTAACTATATACCCTAAAGGGGCTTTGCCAGGGGTTATGATTTTTTGCTTTCTTATCTAGACTATGTCCATGGACAACGCCTCTCTTTTTCTAGGAATACGTGCTGACATTTTACGGCATCTCCCGGATGATCATATTGCTCAGCTCTAAATGTGTCCTGGACCCAAAAAAAAAGAAAATGTTTTAATACATGCTTGGAAGAATGTACTTGAATTTGAGCCTGATGTTTCACCCATATAGAAAAGTTGAAATTAGGTACACCCAGAGTGCTTAGCGATGGATCTCACAATCTAATGGGAAACTGGAGAGGAGGGACCCCTGACAGTCTACAACATACCTTCTCTTCAATTATTTCATTTTGTTATCAACCTGCCCAGTCGTTCAGCAGGCTAGAATTACTGCTCCCATTGCACAAATGGAGAAATTGAGGCTTAGAAAGGTCTGGTAGGTGACTCACAGACACACAGTAGCCCTGGTGTTTTGATTCCCCGTTTTGTGATTTGTTGCCTTTGGCAATAAAATTGTACATTAGGGAGAATGTATTCTTCAAACACTCATGTGAAGGCTGAACTATCACTGTGCCTTTGATGGTGACAATCCTCCAACAGGAACAGAGCCTTGAATCAGAAATCTGGCTATTGAGACTGGCCAGAAAAAAATTCCTAGCCTGCTTTTGTTGGGAGAGGGGGAGGGAAGAGTTCACTTCCCAGGCTCATTGTAGACAAACAACTCTTACTAGCTGCTTTCTGGAAGCAAACGTGAGAAGAGCAGCCTGCAGATGAATGTAACGAGTGACTGGCAAAAGTTCCATTTGCATCTGCTTGGAAATATGTGTAGGAGCACTTAATGCCAACTGCCTGTCAATTCTTAGCGACTTGTTATATAAGGTCTCCGTTCTCCCAGCTCTGCACCAAATGAAATTAAGAAGCCTTAGCTGCAGTCTAATTACCAGTCTACGGCACCATTTCAGGCAGGAAAGGCACAGTTATGATAAATATTTCATAGAACACTCAGCAGAGTGAAAGCAATGAGGTGAAAATACTGGCAGCGGCAAGAGGAGAGCTGACCAGAAGGATTTGTAGCTGGTATAGCACAACTGAAACTAGGATTCATCCACCCCAAAGACATAACAACTTCAGCAAAGGGAGCTGGGCTCCAAGGGGCCATGAAAACCTGTTCCTTCTACTTATCAAATGGGGTCACATTTGTCTGACTCAATCTGAGCTCCCATTCTCTCAACTAAACCCTGACACCATACCCCAAGAGCACTGAGACAGCCAAAGGCTAACTTTTCATGAGAATGATGCACCCCAGTGATTCCCAACCCGGTGTCCTCCTGGGTCCTGAAAGGTAACAACAGTGCCTATAATGCAGACCGTGGAAAAACTATTACTTTGCGACTGTTTTTAATGTATCTTTAGCATATGGGTAGATCCATCAAAATGGAAAACAGAATATGAATAAATACAGTCAGAGTTAGATCTTTTATATGGACAAAATATTTGAAAACATGAGTCTCTTTCTTCTCAAAGTCCCATTCAAGTGAAAGGCCAGGAATAAAAATGTTCTAAAATCACAGGACAAAGGGAAATTGAGAGGATGTGATGGTGGATCAGAAAGGTCAACACAGTTTTAGAAGATGGACAACAGGGGTGCCTGGGTGGCTCAGTGGGTTAAAGCCGCTGCCTTCGGCTCGGGTCATGATCCCAGGGTCATGGGATCGAGCCTCGCATCGGGCTCTCTGCTCTGCGGACAGCCTGCTTCCTCCTCTCTCTCTCTCTGCCTACTTGTGATCTCTGTCTATCAAATAAATAAATGAAAAATCTAAAAAAAAAAAAAAGAAGATGGACAACAGAGGGATGAATCGTAACCAAGGGTGGAGAGAGTTGAACCTTGAAGCCTGAAACAAAAGCTTGCTGAAAAGAAGGAAGTCAAATAATGCCTTGAAATGATAGGAAATTCAGGGTTTAGAATTACCAGGCACTTCCATCAGGTGAGAAGAGCCGAGCAACTGAAGAAAGGAGAACTGGTTGAAAGTCAGTCTAAGGACTGGCTAGCCCCTCGGATTTCCTGTGCCCCACTCCCGATGTGCTCCACCTGAGAGCATCCCATAATGCAAATGACTCTGTTATCCCAGCAAGACCCTGAAGCTCTATTTTGCATGACTTGAACCAGAGATGCTCCAGCCAAAGAGATGATACAGGAGCCGGATGGAGAGATGGATAAATACATGATAAAGCAAATACAGCAAAGTGTTCATTATACAGCCCAGATGGGAGTTCTGCAGGTGTTCTCCGCATGTTTGAAATGTTTCACAAGAAAATGTTAGAGGAAAAATTCACCCTAAATCCCATCTGTTCTCCCCATCTCTACTCCTATCTCCCTAAGGGCAAATTCCCTCCATTTTACCTGAATGACTATAATAATCCTGCAACTGCTCCTCATGCTTTTCCCTTGGCCCTTAGCAAATTCTCAACAGAGAAACTAGAGGGATCTTGTTAAAACAGAAGTTACCTCATGCTACAACTCTGCTCAAAACCCTGTGTGGCTCCCCATTTCACTAAGAGTAAACTACCATACCCTTTTAAAATATTATTTATTATTAAGAACATATAATGTGATATTTGTTTCAGGAGTACAGATCTGTGATTCATCAGTCTTACACAGTATACAATACTCACCACAACACATGCCCTCCCCAATGTCCATCACCCAGCCTTCTAAAGACCTCTATATTCCCGGATGATCTGGACTCCTGTTACCTCTCTGACTTCACATCCTAGACCACAGCCTCTCCCATGCTCTGTTACAGCCGTACTGGCCTTCTTGCTATTTCTCAAACACACCAAGGCTACTTCAGCCACTCTTGACTTAGTGCTCCTCCCATTTAGAAGACACTTTGCCCCATGACTGCCAAGTTAACCCTTCACCTCCTTGATGCCCTTGACAATCTCTCACTTTCTCGAGGAGGCTCTGCTAACCATTCTTTTAAAATCGTTGTCTCTGCTCTGGCACTCCCAACCTGCCTTACCCTGCCCTACTTTTCCTTTCCCAACCTATCAAGGGTTTTATCACTTTCTAGCAAGTGTTTACATATTTATTATGTTCCTTGTCTGTACAATATAATCCTTCCAAATTAAAGTTGCCAGATTAATCATACAAAAATACAGGAAACCCAGTTAAGTTTGAATGTCAGATGAACAATGAATATTCTCTTGGTTTAAGTATGTCCCCTGCAATATTTGGAACATGACATATTAAAAAGCGTTTGTTGTTTACCTGAAATTATATGCATTATCTGTATTTAGTCTGGCAACCCCCCACTCCAACACACAAACAAACGTGCAGAGGAACAAAAAGGCTCTCAAGGAAGTCAGGGTTCATCTGTATTTTTCTCTAATATATCTTTAGTTTTCAACCAGTGCTTATTTCATAATATATATTCAGTCAATATATGTTGAATGAATGGCCTCACATTTTCTCACGATGACCCCTAAGAAAACAAGGGAGTAATCCACAAAAGACATGTGATCCAGGAAACAGGGGATTCAACATAAGAGCAAATTAAAGCCTCAGTTGACACTGTGAGGCCAACCTGGGGAAGAGGGAGACACGGAGGCACAGAAATGAAACCCCTAGATTAGCTGGTGTATCTGCCTATGATGCCATTGTGACAGGTTTTGCCATTCTCTAAGGGGATCTGGTAAGGGCTTCTCAGTCCTACTTAGGAAAAGAAAAATGGCTACAAAAAGGAGAAGTAATCATGGCACACTACAATATTTACATGATTGTTAGAAAGTAAACACTGAATACCAGTTTGACCAATACTGGTATCACCAATGATGCCGGACAAGCAAGAGGAAGGAAAGTCCACGAGTGTGATGTGGTGAGGAAGGATGGAGCCTTAGACCACTCACTCATCATCTTCCTACTCTTGTTACTCTGAGTTTATGAGTATTCCATAGAAAAATGTCTAAAATGTAAGAAGTAAGATAGACTAGCATAATTATATTATTTGGAAACCTGGAGATAAATAGAAGAAACAGCTATAAAAGGTGAAATGAGCTGCTTCTGAGGGAACTCAAGAGAAAGAATGAGTAGGAAGAGGCGGGAGGAAGCAAGGCAGGCTTGCAGTTTGGAATCATAAATCTTACAGCACCATTATGTTACCCGTGTACCTGTATTTCTTTATAAAAATGAAAATTAAATTTAAGAAAACAAAAGCAAAAAAAAATCAAATTTCTGAAACAGGAAAAAATATATATTTAATTATCCAGAAAATTATTTTTTTGCGATGAAAACCTTCTTCCTCTTTGCAAACTAGCTGGCAGGCTCTCATATACTTCCTGATATAAGGATGCAATTTTACCTGAAATCACTGCAAAATTAATGATAGTCTTTTTTTCCCCTTTGACATACTTCATAGGAGAACATTCAGACCTTAGGCACAACCTGGCTACCTAAAATCAAATGTGTCCTAACATTTTAATTGTACTTTATGGTTTACAAAATCCTTTCTAACATCATTTCATGTTATCCTCTAAAGTCACTTTTCAAATTATTTTCACATTACGCATATTTGGATTTCTCCCAACACCAAACAAAATCATCACAATATCCTCAGATAAGACCATGACATGAACTTAGGAATACAGAGCTTTGCAATTTGCATGGCTTTCCTTTGTTTGTTTTATCTTTCCCTTTCCCACATTCCTGAATCTTGAACAATGATAAATCTCAGCATTTCTCTTCCAGAAACTTTCTTTCTAAATCAGGATTGCTTGTTCTTCCTATTTCATTCTCCACTCTAATAAAATGCCAAACACTTTCCATGGCTCAGTCACTGCATTCCTATAGTCCTAATTGGCTCCCCAAACCTTCTCTGAGGCACAAAAGTGCTTCTCTTCCATTAACTCAGTTTCTTCTCTTAATTATTTTTTAAAAGATTTTTATTTATTCATTTGTCAATGAGAGAGAGAGAGAGAGCACAAGCAGGGGGAGCAGCAGGCAGGGGGAGAGGGAGAAGCAAGCTCCCCACTGAGCAGGGGCTCGATCCTAGTAAACTAGGATCATAACCTGAGCCGAAGGCAGATGCTTAACAGACTGAGCTACACGGGTGTCCCTCTAACTCTTATGCTACTTAAACAATTCAAGAATACAGAAGAATAATATAACAGTTTTCATCTTTCATTTCTCAAAATGAGTAGGTGAAGTTTGGAGCTCACTTCTGATGATCCAGTCTTCTTCAAAATGAAGTCAAGAAGAATCAAACAATTCTTCACAGACTGTGCCTGAAGCACATTCTTGCTTGTCACATGCTCACTTACAAATGAGCCTATTGTTTCGTTGGGGCCACCCAAAGGTCCCACTAGGGAGGATGACACAAACTGTCTTGATAAAAGCCACACACAACTCATGCCTTAAAAACTGCCTTAAAAACCTTAAAAACTTATCACCAAAAACTGTTTGCTCAGATTCACCGTTTCCAGGCATGAATTCTCCAAACTCCCAGGCTGACTTTCTTTGCTTTTAAATTTACTTTCACCTCCCAGAAAGCTGGTACCTTTCATGTCAGAGTTTACACTGAAATTTTCACCAGCTCATCTTTCACTTTGATGTTTCTATAATTGCATAGCCCTTTTCTCTCCTTTCTGTAGTTTTGATTTTTAAAGTCTTTCATCAGTGCCTGTGTTGGGGGGTGGTGTGGGTGTGCTATATACACACATATAGTTAGAGAAATAACTTACATAAATTTATCCCATGTCATGTAAATGATACACATGCATCCCCATCCCCACATATCTTTTTCCTTCAACTATTAGAGGGGGTGTTGTTTGTCTAATGAGGGTCTGGCTGGCCCAATGGAATAACTGTGTATTTGTTTAGTCCTACCCCAAGAATGTACATTTTCTCGTGACAAAATCTACAGAACACATCCTCAGCCATTTGGGTCCTCTGGCCACATCCTTTCCTCTCAACAACCCACAGCCTGTGCTGGCATGTTCCCATGTATACAAATGTCTTCATATACTTCAGGAACTTTCCAGCATTGCTCTATCTCTGCATGTCCAGCATTGCTCTATCTCTGCATGTCGACAAGAAACTATGGTTTTTCTGATAAACACTTTCCTGTGTCCCTTTTATTCTAAGTTCAATTATGATGGACGAGTAGCACTATCTACTCCTCACCGACAACTAGAATCTATACTTCCTAATACCCTGCTTCAGATTCAGTTAAACCTCCAATGCAGTGCTCGTATATGTCAAGACCTTGTACCCAAACTCCATCCTTACTTGTTAACAGAAATATCACCTTGGCTGACAGACTGAGGCCATCCTTGTCTCTGAAGTATGGGCCCAAGGCAGCCGAGATGACAGCAGTGTAACACACTCTGGTTCTGCTCCTTCCTTCTTTTGTTTTCAGTGTCCTCTTTTGTTTGTTCTCATATCTTTGAAGGCCACCCAGAGCTCTTTCCTGTCACTCTGTGATTCATTTTCTCTAGCATCTAACAAACTTCCGTGGCAAGATGAAAACAAACATTTCGTAATTAATGTTAAAGTCATATCAGTGGTCTCCAGATTTTAGATCCCTCCTTTCTCATTTGTACATAATAGAATTCATATAAATTATTTAATGGAAGTGGATACTCCATATTTTGCTCATTAGCTTCTAAAGTACTCATTAAAAGCATGACTGTCTGAGGTCTTGAAAGGCACAGGACCTTCCAGCTGGGATGTACTATTCATCAACCAAAATGACAGGGGTCTTTGAAGTGTGACATCAGGACCTAATCCTCTCCCCTTCCTGCCTAGTTCATTTGGAGAATGCTCCTTCCTTATCTTTTCTAGCCTTTCACACAGCTTGACAAAACTCCATTTTCCAGCCTTTCAGACCTTCACTCTTCATTTCATTCTTAAATCTCAAACCTACTCCATTTCTTCTCTGTCTCTCCCAAATCCTAAGAGGTATTCAGAAAGGGGACTTAATCTCACCTGATCTGTCTTTGCATTTCATTCAGAGACTATTTGGTCTTTGATGGAAGCTATTACTGTTAGAATGTCTTCACCTTTGTATGAGTCTTGTTGTTGTCTATGTCCTCATGTTATTTTTATTCCTTCCCTGAGGTAAATTTTTATAGGCTGTTTTATTTCCATGTTCTTTGATGCTCTGGAGTAAAAGCAGGTCTTCTCTGTGTACACCATGTTTTAAATTTCTTTTTATTCTAACATAATTTGAGTCATCTCCCACATATCTTCATCAAGCTTGCTCTGATAAAGGTTTGCAAAGGATGCTATGAAAGCCCCCTGGAAATACTTGGAGGAGTAAGGGTTCTTATGAATATTTCTTGGAGGAAGTCATCTGAGGCTCAAAGAGTGCTGTCTTGAGATCTTGCTGGATAAAGAAACAATAGAAGGACATCCCAGTCTGTGGGAAAAGCATGTGCAAAGGGACAGGAACATAAAACAGTGCAATCTATGTATAACACTGAGTGGTTCACTGCTTCCACAGCTGAGATGCAAGAGGGATAGAGAGAGACATCTAGGAATATGTCCAGTGAGTTAAAAAGTGACCAATGATAAGTAAGTGGTAAGTAAATGGTAAGATGACCATGAATCCCTTTCTATGCACAAGATAAAAAAGGTCCTTGACATGTTTTAGGCAAGGGGTTGGGATGACAAGATGTCTCCTGCACAAAGATCACCCAGAGACCCACAGAAGAGTCAAGACTTGCTTGGAGCAAAAGAGATTAGATAAGAGACAAAGTATGTAGGAAAGAGGTGAAAATGACTGAGATTTTGATTGAAATAAAGAGAAAGGGGTTGCTTGAGGTGAACTGTCTGTTGTACTTTCACTGGTAAGTAACTTAATAAGTTATCCATTCCAGCTCCTGACCTTCATTCTGCTTTACGGGAGACAACACAAGATTGTGAGCATTATGTTTCAATGCTTTATCTTGAAATCTCTTCTGGCCCGAGGCTGGACACCACATAGTTACAGGATCCCAGAAATTGAAAGAGTTTGTTCATAGAGACGAACTAGAAAAGAATCTCAGGAGGAAAGGATGATTTAGGGAATCATGACATATGGCTCTGGACAGGGAATGGGTGGAACAGACTCAAAACAGGACCCATAAGCTGAAAAGCCAGCCCACATTAAGCAGCCAAGCCCAATAGGCTTGCACATCTGCTCTTTCTTAAATCGATTCCACGCTTTCCTACTCCCATTGCCCGTTATCAAGTCTTTATTCTCTTTCTTGAACAAGCAATGGTTCTGGTTAGACTTCCCAACACTGTTAGTTTCTATTTGGGGCCATTTGGATTGCATTTGATTAGATGTAACAAAAAACTGTGTTGACAGTGGCTTCCAGTTGCTCTGCCTTTCTTTTCAGGGCCCATGTACTCACTGCTCCAAGATTGAACTGACTCTTCCCTGGAGAATCTTTGACATGTACATTTTAGTTTCTTTCAAATTTGGCCTGAACCCAACTCTTTAGCTTTCTTCCCCTTAATACCTACCTTACTCAGTCATTAACCAAACATTGCTATTCCTGGATGTTACCATTTTTTTTATATACAAAATGTTCTTCTTGATAACATATAAAAAGTTATCATCCTAAATCTGTTCCTTTCCTGGATGTTTTCATGGCTTCTATACCTTCCTATTTCCAAATCAGATGCCATTTTCCCCTCCTCTGAATCACTCTCTTGGAATATTTTTATTATAATTACTTGTTTATTTCCTTTATCTCTTATAAAATGAAGAAGAGGGAAAAGAAATGCTTATTGTGAACATGGCGTCTCACCCAACATCTTATCCTCCACAGTGGCAACACTAGGTTATTTGTCCTTTCTATTCTTTCTTCCATAAAATACTCACTAAGAAACTATCATATGGCAGATAATATATTAGCCACTGGGAATCTATCATATAGAATAAATCCAACATTTCCCTACCTTCACGGAGCTTAGAGACTACTGAAGACACAGACACTGAACCAAATAAATGCAAATGTGATGGGTGCCATAGAGGACAATTCTAGGGAGCTAAGGGATCAAAAAACATGTTCTGAAAGTCAAGTTAGATTAACAGACTCGTGACCTTTCTCAAGCCCCTCTCTTTTTGCTTCTATGCTAGAGACTAATAAATCAAAATACTCATGTTCTCTGCTTTCATTGCAGTAGGGGTGGCTATAACTCTATTGGCCAACAAGTGGTAAGGGGATCTCAAAAGAGGCCACGACTGTCACCACTCCTTCCACCTTCTTCCTGCCTTAAACTCAGACTCACTGTCTCCAGCTCACAGCAGCCATCTTAGAACCATGAGGGAAGAAAGGTGAACAAGAAAGCCAATACAGTAAGGGCAGCAGAGCTAAAGATGAGACAAACCTTTTCCCCTGATGGGGTGAGTGTGTCGCTTAATGAAAAGCAGGAGTAACCAATCTCTGAACCTCACTCTTTGTGAAGTTCAAGCCATTGTCAACACAGTTTTTTGTTACTTCACATCAAAGGCAATCCAAATGGCCCCAGGGGAAAACTGACAGTGTTGGAAAGTCCAAGAAAGCTGCCTGGAAGATGAGCCTTGAAGGATGTGTGTGTGTTCCTCTGTCAAAGGAACTTGGGGGCAGCAGCAGGCAGAGAACATTCCAGTATAGGAATCAAGATGGGCCCTGATGTGGAGTACTTGGCTCACTGAAGATGCTGTAGAAGCGTATGCGGTGATGATGGTGAAGAAAACAAAGGGGAGAGTGTCAGTATGCCAGCCAGAAGTACCAGGCAGGAGTCCTGTTGAGCCATTTAAGGATTCTGGTATCTAAATTCAATGTAAAACCTTTTAAGGACTCTGAGGGGGGAAATAATGTGTTTACACTTTTATTAGCTCATTCTAGCTGCATGGTGATCACTAGATAGAGTGGATCTAGTAGACCAGTCTGGAGGCCAGAGTGGTGGTCCAGGCTAAAGATGGTTGCCTGGGCAAGGTGATGGATGGGTGCCAGAATATTTCTTACAGTGTTCTGATGACCTCATTCTCACCTCACTACCCCCCACCCAGGGTTGACATTATCTTCTTCCTAGAATGGACCACTGATGCACAGGTGGGAATCATGTCATCATCTCTGACATGATGTAGGGAAGGTGGAGGGAGGAAGGTACACATTCCCCATTTGATGGAGAAAAGTGAGACACAGAAGGCATATGCCTTACCAAACACTTCATGACTTTAGAGAAACTTCCAGAACAAGCCCTCAGATCCAAGTCTGTATGTCATGTTAGAAAAACTTGGGTGTTTCAGTCAGTTAAGCCTCCGACTCTTGATCTGGGCTCAAGTCATGATCTCAGGGTCATGAGATTGAGCCCCACCTCAGGCTCTGCCCTCAGTCTGCTTGAGATTCTCTCCCTCTCCCTGTGTTTCCCCTCCTGCTCTCGCTTGCACTCCTTCTCTAACATAAATACAATTTGGGATGCCTGGGTGGCTCAGTGGGTTAAAACCTCTGCCTTCGCCTCAGGTCATGATCCCAAGGTCTTGGGATCGAGCCCCTCTTTGGTTGCTTCCTCCTCTCTCTCTGTCTGCTTCTCTGCCTACTTGTGATCTCTATCTGTCAAATAAATAAATAAATAAAATCTTTTAAAAAAATAAAATAAAATAAATACAACTTATTTATTTATTTATTTGTGGGACTCGATCCCAGGACACTGGGATCATGACCTGAGTGAGACAAAGGTAAACGCTTAACCAACAAAGACACTCAGGTGCCCCAATTGACCTTTCCTTTAAATTGCTTCATATTTTGTAGCAGCCTAAAACTAAGCTATAAACACAGATAAAACATTGTTTCAGAGTCAAAGCATATTTCTTTTCTGTTGATTAATTGTATAAAGTGATATAATTTTCTTAAATCTAGGGGTCATAATACTGCTCCAGGCTGTCAGATTTTTTTCTACTTCAGCTGATCAATTATTGACTAGCAGGTGATTTTCTACAAGTATCTCTGTCACATTACTGGCAATCCCAAGATAAATGACACCTCATAAGGTGTCTTTCACTTCTTCCTCTATCACAACAGTAATCAAAATAATTATGTATACTTTTATTTAACTACTTTCTCCACCATAACTTCATCTATTTTAGAAAAATAGGTTAGCTAGAATTATCTCCCTACTGATTGACACAATCCCCAGTACATAGCATTAATTAAAAATATCTATTAAATAATAACAAATAATTATCGTGTAATTACTGATTAGTAAACACTGTGCTACAGACTTTAAATGCAACATCTCATTTAATTTTCACATTAATCTTATGAAGCAGATATAATTACCAGTTTAGAGTTGAGGAAAATGAAACTGAGAGATGTTATCCATTTAATCACAATATTTAGTAAGTCACAGAGCTGGGATTCAAACTCAGAGCACTTATTAATATATGACACTGCCTCTCTCGAATATACAAATGAGTGAGTAAGTCAATGAATAGATTGATTGAATTTGCTGATGATTCATGAGGCATTATAAGTCTGTCCCCTATTAGCACAAACCCTACACTAATGAACAGGTCTAAAAATCACATGTTCATATGTAGTTACCATCACATGCTTTTACATTAGTTGTTCTCAACCCAGGGGACATTTGGCAATTTCTGGAGACATTTTTGGGTTTCAGAAGTGGGAGGGAGAGTTGCCCTGGCCTCTAGTGGGTAGAGGCTATGGGGGCTGCTAACCTTCCTACAGGGCACAGGACACCCCCTACCCCCACCCACCAAGGAATTATCAGGTTTATAAGTCAATAGTGTCAATAGTGCCAAATCTGAGAAACTTTGTTCTATAATATATGGCTGTTCACATGAAGTCAAATCATACTGAAACCATTCCTATAAAACACACACACACAAACTCACACACACACACACACACACACGTTTTAATCATCTATCCAACCTCAGCCATAATTTCTCATTTCTCCTGCTGTTTCACTCACATGAGATTAACATGCAAGATTCACAAAATAATACTGACTACAGGAATAATAGAAGAGATGATGGTGGTGGCAACATTCATTTCTCTTGCAGGGCAGCAGTGCCTTGATAAAACCAGACTCAAGGAGGCAATGTGCACCATTTCATATGGCAGAGGCACTCGGACACCTTAAAGACAGATGACCACGTGACAAGCAAGAAGTCAGAAAGCCATTCCACTTGGGCCAGCAGCTACGCCCTAATACATAATTGAAAAGGGGAGGGAAATGCATAAATTCCCACAGACACATCTCAACATTATTTAACATTTGTTTCAAAATGACTAGCAAGGCAGTGCCTGGGTGGCTCAGGTCACGATCCAGGGGTCTGGGTTGGAGTCCCACATGGAGCCCAGCATCGGGGCTTCTCCCTCTCTCTCTCCCACTACCCCCGCTAGTGTTCCCTCTCTAGCTCTGTGTCTCTCTCTGTCAAATAAATAAATAAAATCTTTTAAAAAATAAATGACTAGCAAGGAACCAAGCTGTTTTTCTTTCTTTTTTTTTTTTTAAGATTTATTTATTTGACAAGAGAGATCACAGGTAGGCAGAGAGAGAGATGGGGAAGCAGGCTCCCTACCTAGCAGAGAGCCCAATGCGGGGCTCAATCCAAGGACCCTGGGATCATGACCTGAACCCAAGGCAGAGGCTTTAGCCCACTGAGCCACCCAGGCGCCCCACCAAGCTGTTTTTCAACCTGAAATACCAGTCAATGAAACATGTAGCAGAATTGCAGTTATGACTCTTGGCACTAGGTGGCAGCAGCACACAAATGTGGGATCATCCCCACTTGAAAAATTAAGTGTTGCTCTTGTTTAGATCCAATTGAACAAGAGAGGTAAACACGATTTTTTTCCCAGTGTTTCTCACCATTGCCTTTTATTTAATTTACTGGACAGAAAATTGTGCAGTTTCTTTTTCTTCCGAATAAATCTACTTTTTCGACTCTAGAATATTTGCTTATGTGAGAGTAACAAATGTTAGGTGTGCATGTTTATACACTCTCTCTATACATACACTATATACATATAATTATATTCATGTACATAAGTTGTATATATATTGCATGTAATTGCAAAAATGATACACATTCATTCTATAATAATAATGATAGTGAACATGAAATGATAATGTCAGTCACTTTCTATTGAGCATTTTATCTCATTTAATACTTTTAACAACTTTATGGGAAGGTATTAGCTTTCTTCCTTTGCAGTTTAATTGCTAAGAATCACAGAGATCGGAAAACCTGGCCAGACTCACGCAGTATAGTAGCTACGTAAGTGAGATTCATGTTGTACACTTCAGTGAGCTCCAAGTCTGCAAGATTTTTGAGATCAGGAATCTCGTCTTAATTTCTATTTTCCCTCACCAAACATGGGTATGTGCTACCAATGTAGTATAACAGTTGTAAGAATAGCTTGTGACTATTTGATGGTGTTAAGGAAATATAATTCATGTGGGAGAATGAAAGCAGTTTTTGGGATGCATGTTAAAATGTGGATTACCTAGGCACCCAAGTAGCACAGCAAGTTAGGTGCCCAAATTTGGTTTCAGCTCAGGTCTTGATTTCAGGGTTGTGAGATCAAGCCCCTGCAGGGCTCTGTGCTCAGCGCAGAGTCTGCTTGGGTTTCTGATTCCCTCTCCTTCTGCCCCCTCCCTGCCCTCTCTTTTTTTTAAAAAGATTTTATTTCTATTATGTTTATATAATAGAAACTTATATTATATATTTACATATTATAATTTAAATGTAATATAAATATATTATTTCAAAAGATTTTATTTATTTATATGAAAGAGAGAGAGAGAGAACAGCAGGGGGAGCAGCAGAGGGAGAGGGAGAAGCAGGCTCCCTGCTGAGCAAGGATCCTGATGTGGGGCTCAATCCCAGGACCCTGGGATCATGACCTGAGTTGAAGGCAGACGTTTAATCAACTGAGCCCCCCAGGTGCCCCAATAAATAAAATATATTTTTAAAAATGCAGATTACCAAGCCTTGCCCCAGACTAATTAAACCAGAATTTCTTAAAAAGAGTAATTTTCTTAAGTCTCCAGTTGACTCTAATACGCAGCTATCATTGACACTCTATAGTTTTGAGTAGTTTTCTTGCTTCTTTTTGATGAGCCCTCAAATCAGAATGGAAAAAGCGAGAAAGCATGGCGAAGGTTATGAAAATGAGGTTTGGCCCTAAAGGAGAACCCCCACTGAGAACATCACATCCACTTGTCTTCTGTTATGTAATTGATCTTGTGACTTCAGTGACAAAAACAGGAATCTTTTTTTTGTCTATTTTCATTAACAACATTTTCATGCAAGGCCAACCTTCACAGAAGTTAGTGGTACCTACAGTTAGAATCTTCTTTGTCCTACACTACTGATTACCTTCTAGGATTTCAGCAAAGATGTTCAAGACGTATCTTAAGATGTGAATTCTTATTAATACCAATTCTAAATCACAATTATTGAACACAGATCCTTGCACATGATGGACAAGTGGTAACCGATCGCTACACGAGTACATGGATAAGTGGACGGAGACTGACTTGCTAAGTGAGGAGAAGATTCGTGGCTGGTCTTGGTTAATCTTCAAAGCCCACTACAAGGCATGCTCGATAATCTTTATCAGCATCTCTATCTAGCCAACTGTTTAAAAAATAATGAAGATTGGGTGCCTGGGTGGCTCAGTCGTTAAGACTGCCTTCGGCTCAGGTTATGATCCCAGGGTCCTGGGATTGAGCCCCGTGTGGGGCTCCATGCCCGCATGAAGCCTGCTTCTCCCTCTCTCACTCCCCCTGCTTGTGTTCCCTCACTCACTGTCTCTCTCTCTGTCAAATAAATAAATAAAATCTTTTAAAATAATAATAAAGATTGATGCTGACACCTCCAGTAAGATTCTCCTTTACATATTTTTTTAAACCAACTGATTTAAATGCAGATCCATTTTCAGAAACAAGGGTCTGGCAAAGCTTTATGATTGTTTTAACCTAACTGTGAGATATAATCAGGACCACTTCATGCTGTTCTGAAGTCGCCACAGCCAAAATGGTTTGCCTTTGGAAAGATAAAATAATAAGTGAGTGGGGCTTTTTTGATGTTGCTGTTTGCTGGGTTTGTTTGTGTTGCTTTGGTTTTTAACTAAAGCTTTCATGGAAAACGAAGTCCTTTCCCAGGACTTACCCAAGAAGAGGTCTGCCTTGTTATGTATTGTCCTCCTTTGTTTTCAGAATCAATCGAGATCGCTACCTGTAACTCAGCATAAAATCAATTTGTGGATGTGCTGGCATGTTGGCATCTTCCAGAATTACAATGCCAACTTCTCCATCAAAGTAAAATCATCTATGTTAATAGTTTGTTTTTGTATCTGTCTTCCTGTTGCCTCCATCCTGAGGAGCGGCACTCAGCACTTGGAAGGCTAACATCCCTTCCCGTGAAGGTAACACATCATCCAGCTTTGAATGTCAGAAAGCTCAGAGCGAAAAATCCAAGGGCTGCGTGCAGGTGCGGTGACAAAAGTCAAGGTGGAAACACGTGTGGCAAAGAGTGCCCAAAGAAGCTTGTAATCCATACAGATTGTCAAGGTGCAGCTGTGGAGGTGACTGGGGCATTCCCAGATTCCCAAGACACCAGCAAAGTCCTTTAATCAGCACGTACATTGTTCTGTTCTGTCTATAATATTGTTCTCGAATATTAAGCAGCTGGTGATTCAGTGCCATCTGGCACTTCCCTGGTAAGCACAGCTCTGATACAGTATGAACATGTCGGGAGTAAGGGAAGATAGTTTCCAATGAGGATAATGTGTCAGGATGAGTCAGGGAAACTGGGTGAGAGTGTGGGAGAAGCTGAAGACCCACTCTCTCAGGATGAATAGAAAAAGAGGAGGTGGTAGGCTACCAAATGCTTTGTGCCCCTGGCCTTCTTTGTCCATGCAACCTATAAGGATTGCTGAGTGCTGTGGGTCCTTTCTTGTTTCCCTCAGCAATGACACTGTGAAGCATGAGCCTGTGATGCATAGTGCAGGCTGGACTTAGATGACAGCACAGCAATAACCCACACAAGTCAACCAAGCTGTCCCCCGTGTAGAACGTGATAAAGGAACTTTGGAGTTGTCTTAATTTTTTCCTCCTTTTTGTACTTGAGGAGAGAGGATGTCCTTGCAATGGAACCACAGGCTTTTGCTTATGACAGGTTTACCAGAGCATTCTGTGGCCATGCCAGAAGATGCAAAATGGTCTATAAGGGAATTTAACCCGTGACCTCAGACCTTCTTGAGTCAACCACCAGTTGATGAAACCAGGTAGAAATAGTATCAAGAGAGATGTCTCAGAGATGAAGGTTAAATGTCCTTATACAAGAGTAGAGCTAGAAGAGCTAGAAGATGACCTACAAGAACATGTGTGCAGGACTGGGTTTGGTTTCCAGGCCCTGAAGGAAAGATATGGGTCATGTGGCCCACACCCAGAAAGCACGGCTAGAATGGTGAAGAACAGAACCCAGGACACCTTGCTTGCGGGAAGGGCTGAGTGAACGCCTTTCAGTTGTTGGCTGCCACTTAATCTAAGCAAATTTTACATATGCCAGGATTTTCCTGTATACTCCAGAAAGTAGGTATTTTTATCACCATTTATTTAATAGACGATAGGCTCACAGAAGAGCCATGATGTTCCAGACAACATTGTTCAAATATGGCAGAGCTGGGGAGGGGAAGTCTAGACTGGGTGGTGAGGAACATACACAATCTAGGCTAGAAAGTATATCTCAGTGATGGGCAATCCAGTGCATTCCCTCTTCTTCCCACAGACGAGGAGCTCTGAAATGATATAATGGCTTGTCCAAGTCTTTACCCAGATTGGCCGAGTCTTAACTTTGCTGAGCCTTCAAAGAGAGGCTACTGTGTGCCAGTTAAGTGGCCAAGTATGATCTCCAGTTCTCCCAGCAAATCTGTCACAGATGCCATGGATCCCCTTTGTACAGATGAGAGAATTCCTTCTCACGGTAGTTGCAAGGCTTCCTCAAAGGGACATAGAAGCACCAGGGTTGCAGTGTGTATTTTATTCTAAAACCTACATTCCTTACACATCTCAGGCTGAGAAAGTGTGTCTGCAAAACACATTATGAAATAATGTATCCCATTCTCATTAATCAAAAACAAATCTGTGCTCTACAGAACACAAATGGATTAGCATAAAGAAATGATTAGTATACTAATTTGACCTAAGCCCTGATATTTTGGTGAGCCTGGGCACCCCTGGTGAAGATACCTTTGGTGAAGATACAAGTTCCACTTTTCCTTTCTGAGATGCTGAAATTAGCCTATGGACCCCCATGTCTGCAAGCAAAGACCTGGGGATCTAGGTGGGAACTACTTTGTCATATTAATATAAAAAATAATCCCCATCCATATTGTATTATATTTTATAATATTTTACACTGAGTCAAATAATAAACCTCAGGGAGTTTACACATGCATCTTTAATTAAAGCATAAGCCAAACATGATGATTGGCTTTCCATTAAGGTTCCCAGTGAAAATCTGTGAGTTGTTAAAGGGGTTATGAATCTCTTCCTACAGAAACACAGGCACCATAAACACACAAGAGGTAATGAGCACCAAGCTTTTCTCTCTGAGAGAGAAAAATTACAAAAGAGAAATGATAGATGGTGCTTGCTAGAAATTTTAATTAAACCTGTGAGTGAAAAATTCTGAGTCAGGCCCAGTGGCAGCTGCACTCAGACGTGACCTGCTGTAAAAGCAGAGGCAGGACCCACGTCAGGAAATGGAGATCCTGTGAGAACAGCCATAATATCCTTGAATTTCATTTAATCCAGCGCTCCATAAGGTCTAGCTCTGAAGGGCCTTCTGGGAGATCCCCCCCCCCCACCCCCCCCCCGCTGAGTGAATAACACCGATTACAAAGAAATCTGCTCTTGGTTGCTTAGTGACAGCAGAGTGTAGACCCCAGCATCTTCAGAGTGTGTGTGTGTGTGTGTGTGTGTGTGTGTGTGTGTGTGCGCGCGCGCACGTGCACATGTGTATGCTGTCCCTTGTTGAAAGGCAGTGTGCCTTGGCAGACTGCACCGCTCTCTTTGCTGCAGTAATTAAGTAACGAAAAGCCCTGGCCAGGAAGATTCCATAAAGAATTTCTCTAAGAACTATGATTAAAGGATAACCACTATCCATATAAAGACCATAAAGAAGAACGAATGATTCCTTCTCCTATTGCCTGCTTTACCAAAAGGGCATTTAGGAGGTGGATCTTTTCTCATCCATACTTCCATTTCTTATAAGTTGCCTGACACTGGCCTGGTCTGTTAATGTCTATGGTTCTTACCCATAGATCTCTCTTGCTTTGGGGACTGTCAGGAGGTCAAATGTCCTTAATTCAAAGAGCTTTGTCAAGCATCATGACTATTTTTTTCCTTTGTCTCTAAACTTCACTTGCTCTCTTTCATCCCACTTTTTGAAACTCAAGAGACTTACGTGGTTGATTGAATTTAATCCTGAGTCCAAGTGACAATTAAACTGCTTGCATGTCAACACATTTCATGAGAAAAGTGTGCTCTTTCTTTTTAAAAGCCTCCCTGGATGCGAACGTCTCCTGAATGGATTACAGCACAACAAAAACAAGAGTCATTGCTCAGAAGAGATGGTTTTAGTATCTGCGACTCTTGTGCCTTTTGTTTTTATTACAAATTACAGAAGCAAAGCCTTAAATCCAAGGCTGCAATTAATGCCTGCTGATCAGCCGTGTGGTCACCGTGCTCACACCTAATCTCTGACATTTACTCTGATCTCTGGTGAAAGACACAGTCCACCTATGGTAGCTCATATCTTCCTCGAGAGTAGTAGAAACGTAGTTGGCACACATCTGCCTAGTATAAAGGCCACCTACCTCATCTTCCCTGCAGAGAGGTGAGTCAAGTGAGTCCAGAACTTTCCTTAAGTGGCACAGGCACTGTGCCCCCTTCATCGTCCTTTCCTCCATGTTTCTGCCTGGGGCACAGAGACATCTTAGACCATGTGTTTGATGGCAGAGTGTTGAGCTGAGAAACCCTGAGTGCCTGAGGACTTGGAAGAGCAGAATCATCTGACCAGCACTGGACTTTGACAGTAGAGAAATACACATCTATCTTCTTTAAGCCGCCCACGTTGTGTTTGTATCTATTACAGCCAACCAATGAAATTACTTTTCCACATCTTTGTTTTCAGAGTCCCTCAACTTTCAAGAATTCTGCATTATGTCTTGACAATATCTGTTTATTTCAGGGCAATACAGTTGAAAATATTAGGCAACTCTCACATGCAAGACCAAGTACTGGGAGTCCGATGTACTGAGAGAAATCAGTGAGCAACTACAACATGAGTCATACCCCTACAGTCCCTATAGGGTGCTTGAGACCAGTGCACCTTAACATAGAAACTGAATGATCAGGGGCCAAACATGGGAAGTTTTGTTGGAAGTTTTTGCTGGCAGGACATTAGGAATAATGACTAAACAATGAGATGTTAGGCAATGGGCAGAGACTGGAGGTGCATTTCAGAAAAAAGAACAATATTTCCAAAGACCTTTGAGGAAACAACACACGTGTTAAAAGAAGAGAAGTCCCATGGTTAGAGCAGAACAAGACACCAGAGGTAAGGTTAGAGGAAGTCAGGGTCCAAAACCTTCCACTTTATTCTCCATCGTCTCCCCATCACTTTCTAAGATAGGGGGATGGACCAAAAAATGAGAAAGAGGAGTTCATCAGGAAGAGTTCATCAGGAAGAAAATTCCAGGGCCCATTTTTTCAGAATTTTTCTCGTGGGTGAGGAGTTAGAATTTACACCTACACCAGAGAATCAAAGTCCCAGATTCTCGTTCCCTCTCCCCAAAAGGAAAAATACTGAAGGGAGAAAAGACAGCACTTAATGGGACCATTGTTTTGCCCTAGTTTGTATAAGAATGAATAGACCAGACCAAAATATGCAAGTCATCTCTCTCAACAGAACAATTCTTGTTCCACTCTGTCTCCAAGTCTTCTCATTTGCAAATATAAAGACATAAATATAAATCTGCTCTTTGACAGAAGCTGGCTTCTCAGAATTTTTTTTTCTTTGTTTCCTACATACATTAATGCCTTCCACTGAACCAGTGAATGCATAACCACTTTTAATATCCCCTGCGGCACTGAGGTGGGAAAATCCCGTGAAAGATTAAATAACCGGGGGAGGACACTAGAGGGCAGGTGTTCCCTTTACCTCTGCTGTGATTTCCGCCCACAGACTGACCACCCACCACTAGGACTGTAGGGATGCACACTTTAATTGGTCTCATTTTCCAGGACTGTTCAAATATAAGGTAAAATTAAAAAAAAAATTCTGCTACATTTCTCCTTAAATAAGCTGAGCTTTGTACTTGCTCTCCCTGTCATCCTTTCCCTGCTTTTCTCAAGCTGGACTCCTTCTCCTGGTTTAGGTCTTACTTCAAAGATCAACTCCTTGGAGAGGCCATCCTTCAGAGCTTTACCTAAGTAACCCCTCCTGAATCCCACTATTCTCTGCTGCATAAAATGTTTCCTTTTGACATTTAGGAGAACTCTCAATTACGTTGTGTGTTTGCTTACTTGAAGATAATCTGTCTCTACTACAGAGCATTCTCCTCAAAGGCAGTGAGGGACTGTGTCCTACTCACCACTCTCCTCTCAGAAGCTAGAAGATAATTTATGTAATATCTGCTAAATAAATGAAGAACACTCAGTTCTTTGAAACGAGTACTATTAGAATTCACATTACAGATGGCTTACAGAGATTTTAAAAAACTTGGCCAAAGTTATGCAGCAAGTTGATGGCAGAATCACACTCACCTCAGAGACTCTTGTAAGCTGTATTTCTTTTTATGATTTTTTTGGGGGGGGGAAGGTAATTTCTCATAAGAAAATCACCATTTCAAAAATCTAGTTTCTTCTTTGCCTCCTTCTTCTATTCTATTAGTATCCAATGAAGTCTACCCTCAAATACTATTCACATTTTTCTTTCCATTCTTTCTGCCAACATTTTAATTGATGCTCATATCCTATGAATAACCTCTTACTTAGTTGCATTTGCCTTTAGTTTCTTCCTGCAGCAATCAATAATTCTGTATATAAACCTCTCCCAAGTTAATTGCTTTACATTTCAATTTTATCATGCTATTGATCAACACCTTCAGTTGCTGTCTAATGTCAAAAGGAACAGTTTTTTACTTTATTTTCAAGCTCCTCCACAGTTGCCCCCAGTGTACCTTTATCACATTATTCCCTACTTAAACTCTCACGTGAGGTCCAGCTAACCTGGCCCTTTCAACTATTTAAACATCTCTTGAGTTCTTCCTGTTCTTCCACCATGCTGACCCTATTGTCCTCCAAAAATGCTCTCCCCCACCCAGATTTCATTCATTTCTCAAAACACTGGTGAATTTCCACCTTCTCTTTGAAAGCTTTTCAGATAAATCCAATGCACGTGGATCCACCTGTCTCTAAATTTTTCAGATAAATCCAATGCACGTGGATCCACCTGTCTCTAAATTTTTCAGTGCCTAGAATAGTGTCCAGCTCATTGTTGGTGCCCAGCAAATTTTTGTCAAATGAATGGCTGAATCCGTAGTTGAAATCATACCCTGTCTTATGGCAACCTTTATTTTGTCTTTTTTTATTTTATTTGTTATTAATTCTTAGATCCCTTCCCAACTGTATCTTTTGTGTTATGAGCTATAAGTTCTATTCAACTCATTATATCTTTTGTCTGACAGATGACTCCACATGCTTTAACTGTTAATAGTCTTATTGATAAACTTGTACTCTCTGATTTGTGGTGTGGCTCAGAATTTAACAATAACTACACAGAAAATGATAAATCCTACAGACCCTATCAGAGAGACCACTTGAGATTCAAAAGTAGGTCCCCTCCTTCTTCTTCAATTAATGTCTTACCATCATTGACACATTGTGAAAGCAAATTATCAAGTGGGGCCACTTGTTGGAATACCTAGCTGTATTCCTTTTTAGCTTTTTCAAGGCTCATGATCTGATAACCTAATGGTTCATCACGTGCCAACAACATAAAGACACCGACCAGGCACTTAAGATAGAAACTAGTATAAAACAGGGTTCATACACTTCAGAGCAGCAAAAGGCAATATCCACAAAAGACATACTGGCTAATGTTGTATTTTCTCCGTGTTCAGTTAGTACCATCGTTTAATATATGTCATGGAAATTCAGAGGCAATACAAATTGATGATGACTGGGGCATTATGGGAAGATATCTGAAACTCTCTTCAGCATGAGTACGACAATTATTAGGTCCCTGTATGCTGTCTGGCTAATCTATACAGTCCCGACCTTCTATACCTTTATGATCTGCGACTTCACTTGAATAGCTTTATATATACTTTAAGAGAAAGATAGATGACACTGTCAACTTGCTCTTTCATCGTTTGGATACTGATTTCTTCCAGTCTCAAAGAACCACAGATGTCAAAATAGCCACATCCAGTCCCTCTCTTCTATATTATCCTGTTCTGTCTTTTTTCTTATTACTACCTGAGAACAGCCTACTTATTTATCGATCTATGTAGAGCCCATAGGACAAATCTAGCACTCATGTTACTTTTATAAATAAAGTTTTATTGTAATATAACCATGCTTAATTCATTTTGCATTGTCTTAAATGCTTTTGTGTTAAAACAATAGAGTTGAGTAGTTGTGACAGAAACCATAGGACCCCCCAAACCTAAGATATTTATATATGGCTTTTTACTATCTGACCCTTGGCCTACCTGATTATTGTTTGTCTCCCCACAACAGAATGTGAAGGGAGACAGTTTTGTTCACTGTTCTAACCAGGAAACTTGTATCTGGGACATAGTACGTGCTTCATATCTGTTGCTGACCACTCACAGACTTAACCAGAGAGGATACGTTGCATTAACATGTACCTCTGAGAGCTCTGAACTTGATCCCACATCTGGAATCACTGCTTTCTGGGCATAAACATAATGAACTCATGTAAAGAAATTTGTAAATGGCCAGAGAATACTCTGGGGAGGATTCTTGGCTCAAGGAATAGTTTTCATTGAAAAGGACTTGGTCTCACTGCTGGGCTTACTGGGGGCAGAGCATTGTATTTTCTTTACAGCCCTGCTCTGCTAAATGAAATATGCACTAAATCATCAGGCAGACCTGAACTGAAAACTGGGTAACATCTGGAAAATAAGAACTTAGGGTGACAGATTTCTAAAAGCTTGTTGATAGAAACACCAACCTGTGCCTTTTTAATGAATTTACTTGACTCCTGTCGATTGATATTACCCAGAGGTTAAAAAAAAAAAAGAAGAAAAGAAAAGAAAAGAAAAGAAAATTAAACATCACAGTTGTAAGATCTAAAAACACCATTTCCTGTCATTCTCTTTTAGTTTCTACAAGTAACTTACAATTTTATTCTACGTAAAATTCTCACCAAAGAAACTCTTTATTAACAAGCAGAAATTGTGACCTACTGAAACCCAGCCAAAATCAACATGCTGCTTTTTAGATATTTTGTTTAAGGGGCAGTGTTTCAATTCTGAGTAACCTATGTACTAAGATAGAGAGCCCCACTCAGTATACCATAATATGCATTATATTTCAGGTTTTTATCAGATAGGTCTCCAGGTTGGGCTGGCACAGTCACGACTCACCCACTTCCCAAGCCAACATGGTTGGATGGTATTGGTCCAGTGTTACACACTTTCTGTTCCATCTCTACACTACAGCCTGAGTGATTTACAATGTCATCTATTCCTATCTCTCCCCACTGAAAAATGCTTCACACCTCTGCACTGTCTTCAGGAGAAGCCAAATCTCTCATAACACAGGAGGGTCTTCATGAGTTGGTTTTGGGTGCCTGCCTACCCCAACTCTCCCCTTGCCCACCTGCCTCTCTTCACTCTCTCTTCCCCTTGCCTTCTGGTCTGAAGGCAGTGCTTCTAGGAACTCTGATAATGTCTCATTCTTTCTCCTTTGGTCCCTTTCCCTTTCTCCATTTCTCTTCCCTCTGGTGCTTCTGAGCCTTTGTGCATGCTCTTTCCTTTCTGATTCTGCTTGGAACATTTTTCCTTCTACTCTTGTTTGCTAACCTCAGCTTGTTCTCTGAGTCTTATCTCAGATTTCTCTTTCCCCTGATAGCCTTTCTGGATTCCCAAAGTCCAGGTTAACAGAAAAACCCCAGGATAGGTAACACTCTATTGGGAACTCCAACTCCAAATCTAACCCCAAGAAACATATCACATGAAAGATTAATGAAAGGTAGACCTCTAACTTATTTTGATGTCACCCCCAACATAGTCTAAATTCTTAGTCAAGGTACAAGGTCTGCCTTAAGCACTGTCCCAAAGCAATTCAACTGAGTCTCTTAGATAAATTTTCAAATGCTTTGCTACCAAACAAGCCAACAGTCCAGGAGTTGGTCTTCTAAAATATGGTAGCAGTTTTCTGTTCAAAATGGCATGCTAAATATATTTTAATCCAAAACATAACTCTTGTTTTGAAATCCTTCAGTTTAAAGAAGCCAGGGAGAGAACATGGATGAGGATAAGCTCCTTGTGGTAGCTCCAAAACCTGGTAATATGAGAAAGCACTGGTTTATTCTAGAGAGATACTAGTTACAAAGCAAATTGGTTTGAAGATCACTGAATATGAAATTGACCAAAAAAAATGACAATGGAACTTTGATGTATTTAACTAGGAATATCCAGACTGCAAACACTGGGTGGAGGTCTTTTAAGTGCTTCAACACCTCCTGGGCTAGCCTCTAATTATGTGGAAAGTGCTGTAATCTAAATGGTTAAAACGATGTCTGCCATCTTTTTTATAACCTGCTGTGGCAAGTGAAATTTTGGGAGTAAAAAGAATTGATGTAATAAGTGCTGATGACAGCAGGCAGAAAAGATAATCTTGCTTGAGAGAGAACAATAGTTCAAACTAAGTAAGTCCCAAGGCGGGTGGCCAATTTTAGGCCTATACAGACATGGCCAGATTCAAAGGTGGTCTAAATTGGAGAGACTAGGATTGAGGTACAGCCTTGGATATGAAGAGGGAAGAGGATTAGAACGTAAGTCCCACCTGTGGAAAGGTGTTTGAAATGAGGCAGGGAAAACTGGAAACCGGGTACTGACTTGGCTAATGAGACTCAAGAAAGAACATATCCTGACAGCCTCCCCTGCAGGAGTCAGAAAGCCCACAGCTTGAGCTTCCTCCAAGGAACAGTGTGAAAGCAAAGTAGAACCACAAGAGGCAGATTACAGCCTCCAGGAGGAGGAAGAATTAGGGGATGGCCTCTGCTAGCCTCAGGGATGGCAGCCCTTGGGTCCAAGGTGAACAAATCTTCCTAAATCCTGTTTGGCACTGTCTCGAAAGCTCTTAGTACTCTCCCAGAACCTCCTGGGTTCAAGAGTCAAAGAAGAAATAACTGCTGGAAGAACCATGCTTACCAAATGATAAAGTTTAGCTCCAAACTCTTTCTTTGTGCATTATAGGATCTCTGAGAAATGCCTCCAGGAAGCAAGTCTAGATATTGATTTTAACTCCTTTCACTCCAATGAGGACAATGCCAGTGTTGTCATTCTATGTCCATACTTACAAAGAACAAGGAACCAGGATAGGGATGTCACCTCAAAAAACTTGGCAAATTATACTCCTTTCCTCTATGCATCTTCTCTGGGGAAATACGAGAAGGCAGAGAAAAAGCAAGAGAACTCTGCATAGGTTTTAGCCTCCCCAAAGGGAGATGTGAATTTGTCCCCAAAGAACTGGCATGCCAGCCTCAATACAAAACTCCCCCATAAAATCCACAGTGCCTTCTGAGATCACACTAACTTCAAAGATTATCTATAGCGACTCACCCTTAAGTTATGAAGAATCATGATGTGGACTAGCAGATAATCATATTCTTGACTTTCTGTGCAATCTATATGCTCCTTTAAAAATCTTTGAGTTCGAGTGATCTCAGGAGACATCATGGCTTTTTTTAACTATTTAATTTTCAGGGAAGCAAGGAGAGGTGCAAAGATTTAAGTAGTAAAAGAAACGTAGTCACTCATATTCTTCAAACAAAGAAAACCTGCAGGACAATGTCTTCTTCTTTAACCAAGTGATGTCTGAATAGTGACGAGGGAAAACTGCACCCAGACAGCAAGAGTGGTTCAGTTGTCTTTGGTAAAGGATGGGAGTCAAGGCTGTCACAGTCAGATTAGCGCACCTAATTTAGATTTCACCTTCACTTAGTAATAACTTGCCTCACAAGGTCCTTACGCAATGTCTTCCAACAGGTCCAAAAAAAGTTCCACCTGGTGTTTCGGACCCCCAACTCGGTCCCACACTCTGATGTTCTGTAACTTTCCCAAGTTAATTGAGATTTTAGAAGTGACTTTACAGGAACTCATCTCTGTTTCTTACTTGTCAATTATTAGTACGGGTAACCAATTAAATTCTATTTCATCGTCAGAATTATTAGCAGTATGTGGCCATTATTTACATTGTAAAACATGATCCTTACAATGAAAGAGAGCTTACTGAGCAAGGGTATCCTCAGGATTTCTGGTAGTTCTTAGCACACAGCGCACTTTCATGTATTTGGTAAATGAATCATGGGACAAATTATGGATAAAGAAATGTATTTAACAATCTAAATGTATTTAGAAATCTAGACTAATTCTCATAATTAGCTTCAAGATATAGTCATCCAGTATAAAGCTGAATTTACAAAATTCTTTTTTTGCAATTCTTTTCTAATTCTTTCTAATTATTTTCTAATTCTTCTCTAATTCTTTCTAATTCTAATTCTTTTTGTAATTCTTTTCTAATAATCATTTTATGGTTATGTGGAATAGGTAAGAGTTACTTGAATAAGCCTTTTTCTTCTAGATCATAATTGTTGATATTTAAACACTAAAAAATGAGCCAACATTTCTGTTTACACTGGCAACCTCAAGGCATTAAATTCACGCCGTATTCCATTCCCCACCGTTTTAACTTTTATTGTACTAAAGTGGTAAGTCACATGTGTTCATTAAAGCACTGCTAATACACAGGGAGGTTAGGTGTGGTGTCAGAAGCCAAAATCTGGCAGGGGCGCGTGAGGTTCCATGTGTTAAACCACAAAGGGCAATTTGTGCAATGTGAATAGGATGAAAATATTATGAAATGATATTGTGTTTCATTTTTATCCCACAAGTACATTCTTTTAAATATTTTAAAGCAAAGACTAAGCTGATACGGGAGACAGAAGCCAAATGCAGGTTTATACTTTCAAATAATTCTAATAATAAGCTCAGTGAAGGAACACACTGGAGCGTGGAAATTGTACTAAGAAAAGACAGAAATCGCTGGGTTACTGCCTGTGACCCATGCGCAGTAAGCCCCAAGTTGCTATTTTTACAAAGTATTATGGGAAAACCAAAGAAGAAACAGCATTTTAAGACCTTACTGGAAATTTTAAAGCAGGCACAATATTCACGCATGGGTGCCCAACTACCCTCATTTGATTGGAGGCCAAGGCTCCACAGTGAAAGCAAAGTGGTGAGGTTTCCCCCTTAATTATCTAAGTAATTACCTTAAATGTCTGCTTTGCTTTGGCTGTGGAGACATAGTAACAACCATGAAGACCCTACTGAAACAAGAAGATACAAAGTTCATAAAATGCTCTTCATCTCCGTTGCAAAGAAGCACAGGAACATCACCTGAAAATGCAAACTGGGATCTTTTGCGACAAGATTAGTGAAAACCTTTGTTCTCAAGTTGCAGTAAGAAGGGTTCCTCTACTGCCCTGTATCCTAGAGTGAAGGGAAGTTTTCTTGCCTAATAATCTACTGTCAGTGATAATGGAAACATACGCGGACTGGGAATTGTCGACTCTGCTGGCCATTGTCATTTTAAAACACACATGCTGGAACAATATATTTCCTGGAGACTTTCGATCTTCTGCTCCTTGCTCAGAGCTCTTGTTAAAAACATGTGATACATGCAAGGAAATAATTTTGCCGGAGAAGCAGACATTAAGTCTTTGTCTTGATTCCATTAGAAAAGCATACACAGGGCACCTGGGTGGCTCAGTGGGTTAAAGCCTCTGCCTTCGGCTCAGGTCATGATCCCGGGGTTCTGGGATCGAGCCCCACATCGGGCTCTCTGCTCAGCCGGGAGCCTGCTTCCTCCTCTCTCTCTGCCTGCCTCTCTGCCTACTTGTGATCTCTATCTGTCAAATAAATAAATAAAATCTTAAAAAAAAAAAAGAAAAGCATACACACTCTACAAAAGATCTAATGAAATACTAGAGAAAATTAAGTAAATGAAATGTTTATTTTCTGCATGAAACTTTGTATTTTAGGGGAAAATCCTGCCATCTTGTTCTGACTTCACTGGTGCCCATTCTCCTTATTCATTTGGGCCTCTTGCTTTTACTATCAAGGCACTTGCTTTTACTATCAAGGCACTACCATTTTGTTCACCCTCAGAAAATTGTGTGACACCCAAGATATCCTACCACTTCCTTCTGTTGTAGTTTAAAATGTATGTAGAATTCTAATCTCACAATTTTCACATACTCACAAGGAGACACCTAGTTTACCTGAAAAGTCATTTATTGAAAATTCTTTAATCAGAATTGAAGGACGTATCCAGATTCTCTGCCTAAGCATCAGAGTTCCAAAGTGAAGTCATTCTTGGGAAATATTTGTTTCCCTTCCCATGATTGGATACTATCATGGCTGTATTTTTTTTTTTTATTCAAAGGGGGAACTCTTATGTCTAGAATATTCCAACCTTACCTTTCCTCTAGTTGATATATACGAGTGTGTTATCCATCAGATCTAAGGACGCTGTACATGAAGGAAGATCCTAGTTAATCTTTGGTGCCAAGATGTCAATTAAAATTCAAGTTTCTCTGGAGTTCTTTCAGTCCTCACTGGGAAATTTCTTTTTGTTTTAAGATATTGAGTAGGATATCTCAGGAGATAGAGAAGATTTTCAAGGTTAATTTTGAGAGACATTCCTCTTTTTGCTTCTGAGAACACTTCTAATTCCTTGTCATGTTGACTGCAGATATAGAGGGGGTAGAAAGGCATTTGTGGACATCATGATGGAAAAGGAATTTGGTGACATATACTTTGTGGTTTAAAGTGCCTCTCTGTGCAAAGCTGAAGCCCACCTTACCCTTAGTCCTATCAAGTGGGCAGGCAATGAGATATTAACAATACTCCTAAAGTTCTGTGTGCCATATAAATTTCCATCATTTTTCTGTCAAACCAGGATTTCAAAACATTATGATTATTTAAAAACAAAGTCCCGGACTGAATAACATTATCATGGCTAACACACTTGTGAATGAGGGCAAACTAATGGGTAACTATTTGTCTGGGTGTCGCCATTTTAGACTGTGACTCTTAGAGACCTTACACCTAATGCCAAAGTTGGAAGAGAGATTTGAATTCATCCCTGCCCTTTACATGCCTTCAAATGAGGCTTCAGACATACTTCTCAATTATCTCTGCCTCACACATTCTCTGAGGCTGGATTTAAAAAAAAAAAAAAGTGACAAATGGCATTTTCAGAATAAAAGAGACTGCTAACAAGGGAAACAATGGATCTAACATTGGATGGGTTGATTTAAAAAGAGGATGAAAAACCCCTTTACAAGGAGCTATCTCAAGTAATTATAATTTTTTTCCATGGAGTTTATAGTACCCTAAAATTTTTCTATGACACCAAGTAGATTATAAGAACTCTGGGGTAAAAAATGGGCATTTCTTTATAATAGCAAAGAGCATTAGAAGAACAATGTGTGAGTGTAGCATGGGAGGATTAGAAGTTGGTAAGATAAGAAAGTGTATAGAAGAAATAACAATGTAAAAGAAAGCTACAACTAGAAGACTAATGTCATCATGTAATGATTTCTTGCTGGTGTTCTTTTAGGGAAACAGGGAAAATATTGGTAAATAACTCACCAGGATTTGGATTTTTTTTTTTTTTGTAACATCAGGATTTTTGCTATCAAGCAAATTGAGTATATATCCTAAGACCAATGTTAAAATCAAATTCTTATACCTTGTTCCTTCCAAATCTACACAAAGATTTCCTCAAGATCTTAGTGTGCTTCTAACAAGATGGCAGGAATCGGTAGAATATCTTCTAAAATCACACACAACCCAGCTTCAAATGAAAATATTAATACTAATAAAATAGGAACACACCATTCCAGTGAACTAAAATCTGACCCAGTAAGGTTCTTGCAATAAAAGTCTTGGCAGTGAGATGATGATGACACCAGCTGGGTCTAGGACTGAAAGTTTATGTTTTTACTGAGAAACCAAAATTCAAAATGCCAAGTTTAGAGGAGAAATGCAAGGCCATCTAAAACGACTGAGTCGTGCAGATAGTTCACTAACTGGTTTTATGAAAAAGATAACACTAAATAAATGAGTCTTAATTTATTATAGTCAATGTCGCAATAAAAAACTTCCGCCATCTTGACTACATTCAGTCCAAACTGAAGATGGCCACATTTGCAAAGTGTCTCTTATGAGTCTTGCTACAAACCGTTTATGCCACTTGAACCCATGGGATATTTGTGTTTTGTGTTTGTATGTACGTATGTATGTATGTATTTTATTTTTATTAGTCTCCACGCCTAACATGGAGTTTGAATTTATGACATTGGGATTAAGAGTTGCTTGCTCTATCGACTGACTGAGTCAGCCAGACACCCCAAATTATGTACAATTTACAAAGATAGATAATACATTGGTTTGTTCTTTGGCTTCTAGAAGACTCATCAATAATTCAAGAACACGACACATTGTGTATAATTGTTTCATTTCTTCCCTTTTGCAAAAACATTTTATCATATGAAACTTAAAACATACAGAATTTAATATATAAAAACATGATATTATTTAATCCTGGATCAACCACTTGCTAGCTGGACTACCTCGGGAAAGTTGTGAAATGTCTATTATCTGCAGTTTCCTCATCATCAGAGAGATGTAAAAATTAACAACTACACTGCTTTCTCTCACATAGTAAAGAAAATAAAATGAGATGATGTGTAGGTGAACAAACTTTACAAATCGTACAAAAATAAGATATACTCTACCACCATGAAGTACCAGGATAAAAAGTTAGGGACAGATGTTATTTAAAAATCACTTGGCATCCATTTTTAGGGAAGTTTCTTTCAAAAACATCATTTGCTATACCAAAAATGTTCAGATTGCACTTCATCATAAGTCTAATGTAGACCCTTTAATAAAAATATAAAAATGTACAAAAGACAATTTCACCTCCCTACTCCCCCATAGCATGTGTAGGAAATCCTTTCATACATAATCAGGTTAAGGGTCTTAATTTTAGCTGCATAAAAGCAAATTGGAAATGGAAATATGGAAATAAATAATTATAGTAACTTGAAAATAGTCCTTAGTATCCTCATTCCCAGAATAAAATTTGGCTTCTGGAAGACTTTCCAAATCTGGTCAATTTATTGAAAAGAAAATCAATGAATATGTTGAACAATGTGAAAACAATTCTGGCTAGTTTTTCTGATTTTTCTTTTTAGGGGGGGTGTTATTGTCTTACAAGACTCTTTGTTTCCTGGGTACTCTTCTGATACTCCAACAGAGGTTAGCTATTCAATTCCATTTGTCAGAGCACACCCACAAGAGCCTAAGCAAATTAGGAGCTGTACATGAAGTGTGAGTCACTTAGCAATGGATGCTGAAAAGCTGAGCAGCAATACTCACAACATGACTTGCCAAAAGACTAGGTGGTCTGAAATAGAATGAATAATGTAGAGTTAAAACCATGGGCCTTGAAATCAGATCTATTGAATTCAAAGAAAGTTTGACCGTTAGAGCTTTGTGACTTTTGGGAAGTAATTAGCTCACACATGCTTGGTTTCCTAACTTAAGGCAGAGATAACAGTAGTGCCTATCTCAAACAATTGTGAGGGCTAAATAAAAGAATTCAAGGAAAGTACTTAGAAAAGCAACTGGCACACAGCAAGCATTCAGTGAGTGGTAAATAGTATATGTAAAGAAATATAGACAAAATAAAAGGTTTACTTTTTTTTCACAAAATCCTTAACTAGAGATATTAGGCACCAAAAAAAAAAAAAAAATCAATGTGAGAACTTTTTAACCATCAAAATGCCAAATCACTGAACTAATTCAATTCAAGATTGTGCCTTTTCATTACATATACATAGATGTATGTGTATATACACATATACACACACATATTACTATATAAGACACACACATGCAAATTTATCTTTTTTTTTTTTAAGATTTTATTTATTTATTTGACAGACAGAGATCACACAAGTAGGCAGAGAGGCAGGCAGAAGCAGAGGGAGAAGCAGGCTCCCTGCCGAGCAGAGAGCCCGATGCGGGACTCGATCCCAGGACACTGGGATCATGACCCGAGCCGAAGGCAGCGGCTTAACCCACTGAGCCACCCAGGCGTCCCAACATGCAAATTTATCTTAATGGCAGGAAGGCTATAGCGATACAGGAATTGGAAATGCGGATCATAGGATCTATGCTTCTCTTCAATGAAGCCACTTAATTTTCCAATGCTTCTGTAAGTTTAAATAATTTTGATTTGTGGCCAGTGGGGGGAAAAATGTTCATTTATTTAGCTGCAGTGCAATGGCAAAATAAAATGATTCCAGGTGAAATAGAGTCACACATGCATTGTACAACTTAAAGGCATGCATGGTAAATCCCACTGGAGATGAATAAAAATGCTTAGCATGTCAGCTGAAAAGTACATGCAATTTTTAAAAACCTTCTCAAAGCAAAGTGGCTAATAGTGACAAATTCTCAAGGGAAAGAGATCTTTGGTTTTAAGTCTTCATTTATTTATTGTTCTTCATACGTGATATACCTTTTAACATTTCAATGAAAGAAGCAGTGAATTCTCCAATAGTATAGAGAGCTATCTCAATATATTAACTAATCTTTTCATTCTTGTAAGATACCAGATCGCATTTTTTTTTCTTGCTCTCAAAAGTGGTGTCAAATGTTGTATTGGGTGCAATCTTGGACAAAGTCAAGCTTGAATTTCTTGAATTTAAAGATTTTCAAATTCAAGAGATAAATCTCAGAAAGAGAGTACTCCACCAGGTAAATTTTTTACAGTAATGATTAATCACTATCTATTTTGCATTCAACCAAGATCTATGCCTTTCCCAGGAAAAAAGAGGTGAAGAGGACTTATTAACATTTGCAAAGTCCTTTGAGAGATGTGTTACCAAAGTGTAAATTATATCCGTGTTTTCTCTCAGCCTCATTGCACATGAATAAATTACAAACAAATGAAAGTGTCTTTAGTGGAGCAAAATGTTACCCCCCCCCCGAAAAAAGAATTTAAAATCTGAGATTAAAGTGTTTGAATACATTTTAAATGCCATTGCTTGCTTTTCCTGAATTGGTGTTTAGTTTTGGGGCAGTTGGGCAAAGAAAGGGATCCGATTTGTGTTCTAATAACAGCCTCCCTTCTCTCACCATGGATTAGAACACTAAATGCTGCCTAAGATTTTACATACATTAGAGGCAAACATGGCCATATTTTTTTCATAGAAAAGAAATATAAGCTATGAGATAGCTTTGAAATCATAATCACTGCTCACATAAACTGTTAAATTAGATAAAAGGTTTATGATCATGTCACTCAAAAAATGAATTTTCAACATCTAGCTGCTGAGTAATGGCTGTTTGTGCAATGTTTCCACTAAGACAAATGAAAGTTTTATTTTCCCTGCTACTTGTTTGAAACTCCTTTGCATTTTTATACGACAGGTCATTTTTCATTACCAGGAAAGGTATGCAATTCGAACTATGCTACTTTTTACTCACAGTAAATCAATATGTGTCATAAGAGCAGAAAAGAAAGTAGTATTACTCGCTATCATTGGACCTTCCCTTGGAGCCAGTCCCAGAAGACACTGCCAGGTTGGGTTGCTATGGCAACCAAGCTTGTGTGCCTCTTTTGCTTGGTTTGTTACAGCGAATTGATCTTTACCACACAGGTATAAACCTGAAGAATTTATATGGTAAATAAGAAATTGCAAAGAATCAGTAACAAGGTGTTTGACCTTTCCATTGATCGGAGATGATCTAATTCAAACGTAGTATTAAGAAGGTGCCTCCATAAGATTTCAAATTCCTTTGCCGACTTCCAACTAAATTATTCATTGTCTTTTCTTTAGGCTCCTTAAGTAGTCACATTTCCCAAAATGTGGGGGGAAAATACCTTGAGCCATTAGCGTGTTAGCATGGAACTCATATGAAGATTTTACCCAACTGTGAAGGTCTGGTATAAAGAAGTCTTGAAATAGTATTAATCCACTTAAAAAAAAATATCTACAATTAGCAAGAAGATTCCACAAGACTCTACTGGTAATAGAAGAATTAAATTCTGATTTCTATGAAAAAGATATCAGGACAGATAATATATCTTATAGAGAATTCTGCTAAGTTTTGCCTATTAAACACATAAAGCATTTTGAACAGCATCTGGAACACAAGTAAACATCTAATCCTAATAAATGCTGTTATAATTTTATCACTATTGTAATACAGTCAGGCAAACACCTTATTCCTTTTCTTTATAGCAGGCACTATTGATCATGCAATTGTAATGACGTCTGCATTTGGAGTATTTTTAAAGTAAAAATGATGAAAGGAATACGCTACTGTGTAGCTGAGGCTTAAATATATTGTTTAAAGGTGCATGTGCTTCTTAGAGGACTAGCCTAGTGAATAACATATTTGCATTCAACGGACATGTCCCAGGGAGGCAGCTTGGAGTGGAGTGTTTGGCAGTTGGGACTTCAATTTGTTCATCATACTGCTTATTTGAGACCTTAAACCCTCTAAGACTTTGTATTTTCATCTGTAGCAAAAAGATAAAAGTAATTTCAAAACCAGCTGTGAGATGGAGAGAATCCAGAGAAACAATGTATAGAAAGACCCCCACTGAAACCTCTGGTAGGAATGATACTTCTTACATTTTAGCTGTGTTTCCTTTTAAGGATCTTTCAGTCATTTCCTTGAATCATAGTTTCCAAATGGAACTTGAAGGTAAAAATGACTACAAGTCAATAATTCTTAGCAGTACTTTAAGATAGATGGGTTTTAACTCTGGCAAAAGGTAGAAAACTTTCAATATAATTCTGTTATTTTTTTCACTTGCTTCAGTTGATAATATTTTTCCCAAAGTATGTTTTCATGGCATCCTAGCCCAGGATGATGCTCTGGGGGAAAAAAAAGCCAGGAGAGGGAACATTTCTAAGGTCAGATACATTGAGAAAATGCTACATAGTACATCTCATTCTAGGAGTTAGTAGATCACATGAGCATATTCAACCCTCCAAGAAATCTCAGATAATCTCTGATAAAGAGATCAATATTGCTTTGTGGTCCATGGCACTGAGTGGGAGTTAGGCCTGTGAATGCCGCTTCAGCTGCTCATTCGCTTATCACTTTGGGAAGTTATTCAACCTCCATGTTTCAGCTTCCCCATCTGTAAAATGGGAACGGCAACAGTATCTACCACACTAGGATGAGAGATTAAAATGAGATCTACCATATGCTCAGAGAGAGACTAATAGAGTCCATTCAATAACAAGAGTTCTTAAAGATGCCTGTTTAAACTCTTTAACCTGATAACTGTTCTTTACAGATAATATCTATGAACACCTTTCCTTGGAACACACTTTGAACCATGCTCAAGTGCAATGTTAGGGTAGTGACAAATTCTAATTAAGTAAAAGACTATTCAGCAAATAGTGCCGAAATCAAGTACCACAGAAAGTCAGCTACCTCTCAATGGTTCCCACTGGCTTTCTATCTCTTGCCAGAATGCCCTACTACCAGGATATTAGAGCAACTCTGTTATGTGTAAAGATCCTGCCCCATGGATGTTCTATTCATTAGAGCGATTTACATCTACTTCATGCATTCAGAGAGATCAGTATATCCTGTTGGGCCATTTGCATGTCACTGAAAATTGAGCCACAAAGGAAAGAGATATCAATGGATTAAGGCTTTAATGACTGGAAGAGAGAAAACAGTATATGGCTCACTGATGGGTCTGCAAAGAGAAGGGGCGTTATCCAGCTGTGTATATGTTTCCTAGTGCTACCCCAAAAGAGTTTGAGTCAGTTTTCAAAATGGAGAGAGAAAATAGTAAAGAGAGATAAGAAGAGGTAAGAGCTTCATCCAAGGAAACAATAGGCCACAAATTCACAAGATGAAAATTTCCCCCTCATCTAAATAACACCATGATTCCAATAAACTTCCTTGCCCTTTTCCAGAAAATGGGAAGCTTAGCCAATGATCAGAAAAAGGAGCAGTCAGCTAAGTAATCTGACACTCTTTAGAAGTCCCTTTATTTCTTTTCAAATCTGCAATTGTATCAGGTTGCTGACTTATCTTCTTTTATGGAGTTCATATTTTTAATGTCATCATTAGGAATAAATGCAGGACAAAAAAATTAGTTCATTCGAAATTCTATGCCCTCAAAAATTAAGAACTGTTTAATAATTATTCCTGTTCCCTTCAAGTCTTAATCATAATTATATATAATTTCCACAGGGAGATATTTCATATGTAAATACAGTTTAAAAATCTAATTTTTTCTACTTAACATCGTATCTTCAGTATTTCCTCACAGTGATACATAGACATCTTCAAAATGATCATTTCTAGCATCTGAATGGTTATATTTTTCCATGATCAGACATGCAAATTATTTCTAATTGTACTGTGGTGCAACAATCTCTTCTTTCCCACCTTTTAGATGAGTGATTTCAAATTTCAGCACACAGCAGAATTACTTCAATGGCTTGTTAAAATGGAGGTGGCTGGGACCCACCTCATGTGAGACCCAAGAATCTGCAATTCCACCGAGTTCCCAGATAATGCAAATGCTGATTATCTGGGAGATCATTTTTTTTTTTTTACTGTAATTTTTCTTTTCTTTTTTTTTTTAAAGTAAGCTCTATACCCAACATGGGGCTTGAACTCATGACCCCAAGTCTAGAGTCACATGTTCTACCAACTGAGCCAGCCAGGCACTCCTCAGGGAGATCACTTTAAATAATTACTATTATTTATATAGAACATTATCATCCTTGAGCTCAGATTGAGAAATTAAATAGTATATTTTTATGGCATCTACGACATTTTTCTGAAAACCTTTCCTAAGTCTATACAGATTTATATTGCCCCCTGATTTCTTGATACTTGAAGCAGGGGTAGAAACCAACTCTCTATAAGAACTAAGACACTGGAAAATTCATACTTTTTTCCTCAAAATCAAAACTCGAGGCCTCAGATTTATTTATTTGTATTTCAAAGATACAGATCATGGCTAAATGGTAAGATCCAAACATCTGTTACTACAATGAGAAATCAACAAAGAGCATTTATCATCTTTGTCCAATTTCAAAAGTCACTGAAAACTAACTGAAATATTTATACATTGGAGCAGAGTAAATGTGTTTCTTCACTATGCAGATACATAGCTTGCTTGTCCAACAGATAGTTCAGAAACTACGTCACTCATTGGAAGATGTAGGGCAAAAATCTGGCTTCAAATTGCTTTTGATAAGTTAGAAACAAGAGCATTCTGACTTTAGCAGGGGATTATTAGCGTGTTTGCCTAAAAGCCACAATCAAAAACCTCAGAGGCTTTTTCCTTGTACTAAAGGACTCTTTATATTTGGGTAAAGACAATCCCTCACTATTAAGTGGAGACATACACATATAAATAAACATGTCCACGTAAGCGTATAGATGTGTGTATATAAATAAATATTAGATAGCCAGATATGCAAAGTAACTATTCATACACTGGTTTCTAGAAGCCCACAGATAAGACGTATGCTTAGCAAAGATATCTTCTGCAGAAAATGTCTTCCCAGCTCTTTCTCTGTAATCTGCAAACATTCTTGTATTTTTCGTTCTTATTTGTTGTTATTGTATCTCTTTGAGTGTGTAAGGAGAAGTTGTGTTCAGACACAAAATAATCATAAAACCATACATAAGTAAAGTGATTGGATGTTGTCAACAAACCTTGAAATCTAGCTGGCAATTAACTTGTTAGCTCTGGCTTATATTGAGAAGAGTAGATCAAGAGTAAAAATACAAGAATCTTTTAAGATTAAGAAAATCTTGTATTTATGACTTTATAAGGGATGATTTTTTCTGAGTTAGTGTTTTAGTAACTGTGTTATCTTTAAGTAAGAGCTAAGTCAACAGTCCTAACAAGCCTTAAATGACCCAAAATTGTTCTTTGTGTGGACAGGTTCATTATGGCCATATGAAAACACTGCTGCTCTCAGAATGGACAGAAAACTAGGGGATAATAAACAGTAACGTACTGTACCATGTATATTTCACTGTATGTATGTTTTATATAATGATATGCAGAAATGAATCTACTTATATTATGTAGTAAATATGGCCACACCTTGTAGCCTAAAAAGAGATATGGCAAATTTTAAAATAAGCCAATGGTGAAAATACAAGCATAAGAAACACAGGACGGCAATGCAGAGACAGTAAGGCAATCACTCCCCTAGTATGTTTGAGATTCTGACTATAAGCACTTAGTACTTAATCCAGGTGTTCAGAGCAAACTAAAGATATTAGCAGCAACAACCATAAGATCCCTTGAAAACTATGGTCTCTAAGTATTTTTGAGTCATAACTGTCAGTTTCTTACAGTGAATGAGTGCAAAATGACAATTAATTATAGTCCAAGCCACAAATCAAAAAGTACTAGTAAAAGTGTATACTCATCAATAAGACTTTGTTTTAGCTTTTCCATTCAGTTTAGAAAAAGAAATAGGGAGATAACATGTAATGAAAGGTGCATAAGGTCTTCATGTGAAATTTCAGCTCCCAAACTTGGCAAAATGGGTGGGGAAGGCCTCTAGGGAAAATAGAGACAAGGAGAGTCTCTTTTTAAAATCAGTTTACTCCATCATGTGGGAATGGACCCCTAGCAAGCTGAAGGATAAGAATTTCAATGAATACATATTAGTGGATATTTTCCTTTTTTGACAAATAGTTTTAGTTTCAATTTATGCAGTGATAGCAAGTTTCCTTCCAAAAGGATTTGAAAAAAATGGATCACTTTTAAAGTAAAACCTGTTGTATGCAACTAATTAATCATTAAATACGACATCAAAAACTAATGATGTACTATATGCTGGTAATTGAACAAAATAATAAAAATAAATAAAATAAAAAAATAAAGTAAAACCTGCTGTAAAAAAAAGTGTAAATTGCCTGTGAACAGTGTAAAAAGAGAAGGGGATTAATACAGGTAATCACAACACTGTTCCACAGCACCTGGCATGGCTGAGTGATGCCGTGACTTGCTGCGCCAATCAGGAACAGTCATAATCCAGTTAATTCTCTTATTGTAGGTTCCCTTGGAACACCAGAAGTATGAAACAGAAAGTGTATAATATGTGTATTCTGTGGGAATTGATATTAAATTCAAATCTCTCACTCAGGACTTCAATAAAATTTTTTTCAGTAAAGCAAATCTCATTTCCTCTATAAACAATACATGAAAAGAATTTCACCAAAAGGAAACCATTTTCTGAACAGAACATCAAAAAATACCTTAAATTCCAATATGATGTAAATTTATCGTATTCACAAATATGGATAACAAATTCTCTGACCATTGATAATATGGAAGACCTGACACAAATAGACATATGTTATACATATTTTTGCTTAAAGATATTAGGCTACACTACAGGGAAAGTATCTAATTTATTAATTATGTGTTTGTTAATACTTCTAAAATAAAAAGCAATAATTACATGGATAAACGAAGCCCTAGGTTTTGATTCTAGGCTCTAGGGCCTAATGTTCTCAAGAAGTCTTGAGCCTCAAGAAAGGCTGACCTGAGAAAAGTCAACCTAGTAAAATTCAAGCACATCTGTAGAGATGCTAAATTATTATTTTTTAATGTACTAAAGCAAAAGAAGGCAGTTTGACAAAAATAAACACAAATGTTATTTTTCTAACAAAACCCAAGAGAACAATAAGCGAATATTAGGGCAACTGTCTATCTTAGTGAGGCCATTCTTCAGATTTTTCTCAAACCCTTAATTGTCATATATCATTATATTTTTTTCATTGTCATTACAAAGCAAAATAGCAATTACTACCTGGAATTTTTTTTTTAAATCAATAAACATGACCCTAAAGTTAGATTAAAAAATGAAATGATGAACACTATTTTAAAGGCTAATTATAATCAAGGTTTTCTTCAAATAACATATTGTAGAGCCTTAAAAATTTGTCTTATGAATAACTTTCAGTCAAAAGTTGTAGTTAAGAAAACTTTACATTGACAAAATTTATACTGGGTCATCACTGATTTTGAGCTTTGTTAAGAATTTTCATTGAGGGTACTTGCAGCACACCTTTATTTTGCTCCACAAAACAGATTAACCAGCAAGATATTTTAACTTATTCGAATGAGAGAATATAGTTCCTTTGAATCATAACCCCTGTTCTTTAGGAAATGACTAAATGATATGGGGGAAAAATACTTATTAATTTCTAAGAAGAGCTGAGTGCTGTATTTTCACCTTTTTAATTTTGAAAAGAAGAATCCTGGTCTTAGAAAATGTCACAAACTTATTTTGAGATGAAATTATCTTGATTATTCACCAAAAAAGATCACAAGTGAAAAGCATGAGACATTACTTGGAACCGCTAATAATAACCTAAAACTTCTCATGGTATCTAGTCTGATTTTTCATTAGTAAAGTGGACATGAATGATCTAAATGATTGTAAAATGGACAAAGACCACCAGAACATTCATTGGCACCCATCCATGCTTCTTTATTCTAACCCAGAAAACAGTAAGAAATGACAGTCACTAGTTAACCACGCCACTGTAATGAGTTTGCATTTTCACTCTGGTTCATGACCCAAGCGTCTTGAAAAAAATCATGTTCAAATCACTTGAAAAGTTACCAGGACCGATAGGATGATCATGTCCCAAACTTGGGATATGGAAGACCAGGGCAAGAGACTGTTTCTGTTTGCTGTGGGGATTGGGGTCTGGGGAGCAGAGGGAGGTGTTAAGTTCCTTTGAAATGAAATGTATGAACAAAAAAAGGAGTCTGATTTTTCTTTTCTCATTGTGTTTGATCTCTATGATCTGGTTGATGTGTGTGTTTGTATGTATGTAAAAAGAGCAAGATAGTTCTATTTATTTAGCCCTCAGTAGTAATGATGCATAATATATTAACAAATGTTCATACCTCCTATCTTCAAATCCAACTCTATGTAGCATCAGGAAAGTTCCTGCTTAGGTATGGGTCATATGTCCCCTGTAATTCCCAACTCAGGTCCTGAACAGTCTCAGAAATGACAAGATATCAAGTGAAAAGTAAAACTTTACCCTAATGAAGAGGATCTTTTCTCCCACTCGGTATCTTCCTTGAGAGAGCCTCTCCACACAGAATTTGTTTGGGCATTTGCAAGGAGGATCTTCAGAAATTCGCTTCACCTAAAAGGGAAGAGCAGGCAAGTTCAATTTTCCTTAATCAGGTTCCATTTAGATTAATTTGTTCTGTGGGTTCAAAGGGCCCCGGACCATTAATGCTTTTAAATTTGTCTTATATCAAACTATGGACACGATATGAGCACAGAAATATCACATTAAATCCTAACTATATAAAAGTCAGGCCCTGAAGGCATTTTCCGAAGGCCAGTAACCGCATTAAGGCATAAGCTGGATGATGACAATAAAAATGATGCCGGAGGATAATGACGAGCAAATCAATTGGCAGTGTAGAAATAACGAGCTAGGTTCTCACTGGGGGAGTACTGAAGAGATCGTGTACATTGGGTTGCCAAGATAAAACACACTGAAAGCTAGAATAGAATGTGTGTTACAGGGTAAAATTTCCTCATTATAATGTTAATGATATTAATTTTACCATTTTCAGAATAAATGAGAATTAAATTGTTATTTTTTTTTAAAACGAGCCTACTGTTTCATATTATTTCGAATCTAAGAATTCCTTTAGGAAATCCTCTCTACTTCACCCAGAGTCAACCAGCAATTCACTCCATGTCAATAATTCTCACCTACCAAAACCTATTTTTGTGGCAGCATCTCACAATTTACATGTCATATGGAATCCATGCCTGAATATCAGATTTTATCTCCATTTTAACTATCTCCCTACTTTTAAAAATATATATAATCTAAGTGATATGAACCACATTCTGGGGTAAGGTCGAGTCAGTGAATGTGGGTGGTTCTCAGAGTTCCTCTATGTGTATTTCTTTCTAACTGTATTTGTAAAAATGTTTTTGAAGTAAAAGTGTGTATACATATACATACATGTTTTTAAAGTAAAAGTATATATATAAATATATATATATCAATTATGTTCAATTTATACCATATCTTTTCACCACAATAAGGGCTTCCACGAAAAAGGAAGGATGGAAGGAAGAGAGAGAGGAAAAGAAGGGAGGGATGGAGAAATGACTTTGGCCATCTGGCAGAAAATCAGACAGTCAGCCACATAAAAACACATAGCCCAAACTTTAAAAGAGCCATGTTTGGCACAGCTTCACTGCTGCATAGGAACTGCGCAAAGCAATAAATTGGTGTTCAAGTGCTTCCTCTAAGACAAGACAATCACGATTATGCGTGGAAAGTGTTTCCATCTTGAAGTGTTCCTAGATGAAACACAGAAACTATTGGTTTCAAATGAAAGTACAAGAAACATATTCTCAAGTGACCTGCCCTTCTCCATTGCCTTCCTAGCTTTGAAAACAGACCGGCTTTTTAAGATCAAGGGCTTTTTTTTTGTAGTTGTATGAGAGGTGGAGGCAGAAATGGAAGAGACAAGGCCAGACTGTGGTTAGTGGAAATATATTGTGAAGTCAACAGTGACTGATGACATCTGTGCTTCTTATATTACCTTGGGAGAAGTCAGTCTGGCAGGTGTTCTGTTTTTGGCTAGGAACTCAGCCAATTTTCTGCTAAAATAGGATTTCAAGAGGAGCCTGATTACTCAGAATTATACTATCTCTCATCCTCAGACTGAGGAAGTTGATGGAGAAGAGGAAGAATGTAAGAATGGTTTCTTAGAACTGTATTCAATTCATTGTGTGGGAACATGCTCACAGTGAGCAAAGGCAAACCTTTGAAGAACTCAACACAATCCTGTATTTATTTAATTATTTATTTATCTATCTATCTATCTATCTATCTATTTATTTTGGTTATAGTTGATTCTTTCTATCAGGACATCTGGAGAATATACTAATCTGAATGGACTCCACATTCAGTGTGTTTTTCTAATGATATCTTGATAAAGAAGGTGGCACGGATTATCCACATAAAGGGTTACCTTTCTTTCTTTCTTTTTATCCCCCCCCCCCCCCCCCCCCAGTATTCCACAATTCCCCTAGGGAAATTCGAAGATACACTGGAAGTTTCAAACTGGTAGTTATTTTTGAAACTGTTCATGGAATATGATATCTTAGGTCAACTTTTCTTTTTTTATTCTTTCTCTTTTTCCCCCCTTCTTTTGCTCCCCTTCTTTATTCTCCTTCTTTTCTTTTCTTTTTTTTTTTTTTTTTTTGGTGAAATAATAACTTTGCCAGAGTAAAATTAGCCAATATTATTAACAAAATACAAGGACTTTGCAAGCAATCTCTATCTCTCTATCTTATACCCCTATTCTATAGCACACACCCCTGCTCAAGAATTTCAACTCTCCTATGGCTGGTAATGCCTCACACACAGTAGAGCAGTTGCCATAGGAACTCTTTACTTTTTATATTTGACATATGAAGCTCTGATTTAAACCGTGGGTGAGGCCCAAATTATTTTTCTCTTTGTTCCACTGTCCCTGAAACAAAACACACCAGTGAAAAACTATCACTTACCCAGAATGTGAATATTTCAATGCAATTTCCCCAATGAGACTGCTGTGGCCAAATAAGTCTGGAAAATTCCAGATTAAACAAGACTCTCTCAGAGAAGTCACTACTGCTTTTGATCTGCCAATGCACGCATTGCCAAACTCTAGATAGGGACTATATAGTAAGCTGTATTTCTCAAAGGAACAAAACCATGGAATTCTTTCCCCCATGGGGCCTCTGGCAGTTATGTTTGATTAAACATTATTTGAGAAATGCTGGTTTAAAGGCTTTCAGAACAGAGTACAATAGTACAGACACATCCACTTGACACATTTCCTACATTCAATTAAAACCCCTTAACTACACAGACGATTATGTTCCCAAACTCCACTTGGTAAACCATACAAGGGGTTAAAAGCTCTTCTGAAATCCCCTTCATGGTTTGCAGCTGAGAGAATGGAACTTGGAGTAGAGAGGACAACCACAGAGCGATAGGCCATTTTAAAGAGAGTACCTGTCTCATTCTACTCCTTAATGGGAGTATCGGCAAGACTTTTCCAAAATCCCTTCCATGCTTTTTGCACCACCTTCTCTCTCCTGTCCTTTTACTCCCCCTACCCAAGAGATGGCCACACATGGGACAAGATGGTGAAGGAAAGGAACCAGGTTCCTTCTAGCTACTTCTCCCAGGTTCATGTAAATGGCTTCAAGGGGCAACATCTCCACCATCTGCAAAGCTACAGCAAGGTTGAGTAAGTACAACTATTTCCAGAGCACATGGCTTTGCTTGATAAACAGAAAAAGGTAGGAGCTTTTTTAAACTTTTACAACCTACATTGGTAATTTATCCACCATGAATGACATTGGATAGATACAGATGAATAAAATAGGATACTGTCGTGGAGACCAAGAGCCACACCTAGAGAAGAATGGGCATTTATGTCCAGTAAGGCACATACTTTACTAAATACACACAAAATTTTGGGGCATCAAGAACTAACTTGTCAATTTTTCCTGGGATAAGAGATGCTGACAAAAACTTTATATAGGAGGCTGTGCCATCTGAATTTTAAAAGATAAAAAAGTGCTTATATGAATATTCAAAGACTGAGTAAGCAGAAGTCTGATGAGGAAAGCAAGTGAGGAAAAACACAGGAAATAAAATTACCTTGGAAATTTGGGATTAGTGGGCATGTTTACAATGGATACATCAGAATGCAAGAGTAAGTCCACAGGGTAAAAAGTCCAGGAAAGACAAAATGGGCCAGAGCATGGAGCGCTTATGTGGCATGTCAGTGAGTTTGGGCATTACCCTGGAATGTGACAGGGAAGCCCTATATAATTTTAATCAAATCTGAGTTGCATTTTTTGCTGATCATTCTGGTAGCAATAATGTTCAGGGGGAAGAATTTCAAGAACAGAATAGTAAATAGTTATCAAATACCGGAAAGTGGTCTCTTAATTTGCAAACTAAAAAAAGTCCATTTGAGAGGATCCTTGGGTGGCTCAGTTGGTGAAGCGTCCTGACTCTTGATCTCTGGTCAGGTCATGATCTCAGAGTCTTGAGATCCAGCCTAGTTTGGGTCTCCAGGCTCAGCACGGACTCTGTTTGTCCCTCTCCATCTCCCTCTCTTACTCTCCCCAGCAAGCACTCACCCTCTCTCTCTCCGTCCCCCCCATCTAAAATAAATAAATAAAGATAAAATCTTTTAAAGAAATTCATTTGATTCTGTGATCCATTCACTGAAAGGCTAAGGGTGATGTTGGCCAGAACTCTGCCTCTGATGGAGAAAGTAAACAGAGGTGACAGCTAAGAGGAAAGGAACAAAAATAAAGTGCAGTAGCCCCAGAGAAACACATTTATAAGAAAAACCAAAAGAACATCTTATTCTAAAGTAAGCTGAATCAGAAAAGTATAACTTGGAGAGAAGGAACATTGTTTTCACCAATGTATAAATAATGTCATTGCCTACTGTTAATAGGATATGTTGTTCAATTTCCTTACACAATAAAAATGAAATACTATATAACAAGTAAGGCATGTGACCAATCCTAAAAACTGTCCTGTGGTTTTAAAATTTTTTTAGATGGCACTGGATACAAATGTCCTTCCTAGTCTTTAATTCCTGAGCGGCTTGAGCAAAAGAAACTACATTAAACTTGTATTGGCTAAGATACCTTGACAAGCTAAGTTTTAAGTTTGCTGCCCTTAGAAATGGAAATTCTCAGTCTGTCAAATTGTGGTACTTCTGCTTCTGTGAATCTGCAATATAGGCCATAGTGTTACACAGGGAAAAGCAAAAGATGAGCAATCTCTTCCACTTCCTATAGGAAGTCAGCCATTTCCCCAGCTCTTCACAGCTCAGACCCTAGAGAAGGGAACTCAACTATGGGCCAGCATGGCTTTTCAATCCTGCCTGTTCCATAACACAGCATTATGGTTGGTGCTAGTTTCTAAGTACCTTCTCCATGTATGAGACATACTTTAGCTTAACATCCCTGAGGTAAATATTTTTCAAAAAACTGCCCACATTCTTTTTAGATTTGCACTCAAAGTTTACGTGCTGGGAGGTGAATGCATGCACACAACCAAACACACTTCTTATAACCAAGAACTACTTTTAACAGACAACAGAGGAACCAGAGAATTTTAATTCATCCAGGTTGCTGATCCTCCCAGAATCTGTTCTCTATGAATATGAAGGCCTATGAAAACATTCCCTAATCTACCAAAGACCATGACTCAAGGACTCTGCTAAGTAGAGGGGTGGGGACCACAGAGAGCAAAACTGGGTTGGAATCTAAGCTCCTCTCTCCTCGGCAGGCATTTTAATTTCTGCTTCAGTTTCTTCAGCAGGAAAGGAGCCCCAAGATAACAAAAGCACTTGAAAAACAATGATAGATTCTGGCCCATAGCAGGCAGGTAGCAAAGAGTAGTTCTGTTCCCTGTGGTATGTTGGTGTTCTCTTCTCCTACCTCAGGCTTCTTATCTGTGAAACAAAAAACCATGAACCCAAACCATCAAGGTTGAACTGTTTGCAAAGATAATTTTTAGGAAGTTAGCTTATCCTAAAATTTTGGATACTACTCAGTAGAAATCAGGTCACTTTATTTTAAATGACTGGCTCAGTTTGGAATCTCAAAATGACTACTTCTACTATTTTAGAACTACAAACTTTTTCATAGGATTTAAAAATGAATTTCAATGACGTTGAAATAGGTAAAGGTTAGATTGACAGAGATTGTACAGAATGAGTTTTGAAGTTCAAAAAAGAGTAAGTGCTGGTAAGAAATCCAACCAATTTTACTTACGGCATCATCCAGTAAGTTCCCCGTACTCTTTTTTCCAGAAGACTTTGATGAAGGAGAAGGTGAAGGAGAAGGAGCAGAAAGTGTTTCTTCTTGTTCAATCTCTTTTTCCAATTTTATCAAACCAGGAGGTTCCACACCATACCTTTTAAAAGACACCAGATCAGTACACATTTGGTCATGAACACCACAGGACCAAATTGCTAACTTTTTAAAACTAACTTTCTCTGGCACTGAAATGGTAAGTTCTTAAATTGGCCTCCTTTAAAGCAGGAAAAAGCACATATATCTGATTTTGATATAGATACATACATATTCATTTATGTTTAGATATGTATATAGACACATGAATAGACATGTGACATATTAAGAATAAAAATACTCCATGTAATACATTGAGGCAATAACATGAGTTATCATGTAAACTTTAGTCTTCAGCTTTAAGATTTATTAGATTTGAGATTTGTAATTGAATTCCTATTTTGAAGACAAGCTTGTTAAAGATGAAATAGCAATCCCCACAGTGAACATCCTTAAATGATTTAACAGACAAGAAACCACTGCTAATTGTAAGCCTCCTCTGAGTCCAGAACAATGTTGTGTGAGATTATACTATGTCATAGGTTATACGTTTAAAAACAATGTAATGAAAGTACGTATGGGGTCCAGTGAAAGAAAATGAGAGCAAATAGAGAAATAATTTAGAATAACAATGTTAAAAACTATGTTATAAATTATTAATACCCTAGAAGTTCAAAAAGAGAGATGTAATAGTTGTTATTGGCATTCTTATCTCTCATAAACATATTTTTTTTGGCTAAATTTAAAATTGGTTTGGTTTCTTAGATGCTTATCTAGTATACCTAGGGGAAGAAGACCAAAGATAATTCCAGAATGTGAGAGTTGTAAAGGATCTTTGGGATCATCTAGTTATATCTTACATTTTTACAGAATAAAGAATAAAGATCCAGAAAGGATACAGAATCAGCTGTAAAACAGCTGATTCTGGAGCAAGACAAAGATGCAAATTCAGATTTTTTTCAGTGTAGGGCTGAGGTTCTTTTTCTCTGACCTTTTAATCAGGTGATTACATGTTAGCAAGGAGAGGAATGAGTCATTTGGAAAGTTAAAAAATAAGTGATGGATAATCTACAAACAAAATAATCTACACAGAATAAATATGTAGATGGTATGTCTACTACCTTAGAGTTGATAATATATTAAAAAGATCATTGAATACAAAAGCTTAGATTATTGTCCTGTTCTAATGGCTTGTTCCTTTAACTCACCTCATCACACATGTGTTCAGGATACACTTCCAGAGGAAGCAATTTCCCCACTCTTGATGTTTTGTTCTTGTCGCGGGTGCTCAATTAGTTTAATTCCTGGCCTGTCTCTTTCATTACTCACACTTCTCCAGCAAGATGAAGGGATTTATCAAACTGTAAAATCTAAGAATCAGTTGAACTTGGCTTTACTCGGTTCACCTTTGTTCTAGGGAAGTAGCTGCCCCCAGAAAGGCCTCCATAGAAAACTCCATCTTTATTTGTAATTAGGTAGTTAATTGGCCTATTTCTGGAGGTCAGTTAAAGACACTAAGCATGTCTGCCAACTTGGATCTTTTTTTTTTTTAATTTATTTCTTAATTTTTAAAAATTAACCTATAATGTATTATTTGTTTCAGGGGTACAGGTCTGTGATTCATCAGTCTTACACAATTCACAGCACTCACCATAGCTCATACCCTCCCCAATGTCCATCAACCAGCCATCCCATCCCTCCACCCCACTCCACTCCGGGATCCTCAGTTTGTTTCCTGAGATTAAGAGTCTTTTGTGGTTTGTCTCCCTCTCTGGTTTCGTCAACTTGGATCTTATCAATAGTAAAGGTGATATATAATGTTCCATCTGCAACCCTTTTATTCCGTTTTCTAATATTTTTTTCCAGAATTTAGAGGGTAAGGATGCATGCTGTGTCAGAAGCTCTTTGAGAGCTGAAAACTTGGAATTTAGTACAAAACAGTCTAGGCTTTCATAACTCCACAGAACAACTGCTTTCTTGAGAACTGTCTCTAATGAACTGAATAATTTTTAGTTAAATAAATCATTAGCTAAAAGACCTAGGCACCATTCATCATATTTCTAATGTTTTATATATATTATCCAGTTAATGGGACATAATGGAAACATGTACTAGACTGCAAATCTGTATCAGTGGAGACTAGTGTCTAATTCACAGCACCCTCAAGAGCCAGCATAGGTCCTGGCACACAGCAGGTACTTAAGGGCTGCCATGTGAATGAAAAAAAAAACCAAAACCCGTTGTATCATATAACAGTAATTTTGAGATCCAAATATAAATTCAGTTTCATTGTCCTGGATCTTTAATTGCATATCATTTTATCTTTTTTGAAGGTTTTATTTATTTATTTATTTATTTATTTAATAGTGCACATGAGTGGGGGGGAGGGGCAGAGGGAGAGGAAGATGGAGAGAGAGAATCTTAAGCAGACTCCCCGGATGAGGGCAGAGCTGGTGGTGGGCCTTGATCTCACGACCATGCGATCATGATGTGAGCTAAAACCAGGAGTCCAACAACTTAACTGAGCCATCTAGGTGCCTTAATTGCATATATCACTTTAATTAAACATGTCAATATTAAGTGCATATAAATGCTTTATCAAAAAAATTTTCCAGCAGATTTTAAACCCTATACAAAACTAAACCAAATACATTATTTTTCTTTCCAGTACTTCATTAGTTACACTGAAGTCAACCCAGCATCTCATTACTGTTGACAAGGAGCAACAACACTCACATGGAGATCTGTGTATCCTTCTTCCCTGAGGTAGACTTGAGCTCATTGTGCCATTAACCTACTCTTAAAATTTAGCAAGTCACTTAACCTCGAGAAGTCTGTTTTCTATCAGGAAAGTAGACATGAAACTGGCCTGCCCCAGAGGTCTGATGTCATGGTGCAGGGAGGGAGGGAGGGAGGGTGCTGGAACAGCAGGGTCCTCAGCACAGTCCGGCATCCTGACATACATTCTTTCTGAGGCTCCTCGTAAGTTCAATGTAAAATGGAAATTCTAACTCCTGTTTTAATGTTGTTAGGAGAAATTAAGAGTATCCATCACAGGGGTGCCTGGGTGCCTCAGATGGTTAAGCATTTGCCTTTGGCTCAGGTCATGATCTCCAGTCCTGGGATTACGCCCTGCCTTGGGCTCCCTGCTCAGCAGGGAGTCTGCTTCTTCCTCTCCCTCTGCCTCTCCCCTTGCTTGTGCACATGTGCACACATGCATGCTTGCAAGCTCTCTCTCTCTCTCTCAAATGAATAAAACCTTAGAAAAAAAGAAAGAGTATCCATTATATGCTCAGTACAGTGTCTAATACATGGCACAGCCTCTGAAATTGTGTTGATAATTGATGAATCAAAGGTTTTACCATTAGGAAACTATAGCACTAAAGTGTTTTTGATGAAGCTTTTTGAAAAATATATTATACCACCAAATGCAATAATGTAGGGGTCTGAAAATTAAGATGTAATGGAGTATTATTACTATGGTTTATATTATTACTCCTGTCTGTATCCTTTACAAAGGACCTTCTTATAGGCTTTCTTTATACCAGTTTTCCTAGAATTATAGAGCAGCAGAAATTTCTTAGTGCTGGATATAGCCAAAGGAGTTAGAAATTCAGCTTTGTTCCTAACTCATTGGATGAACTTCAGCAGGCAACTCTTTTTCATCTCCCCAGACTTCTTTGAATTCTAAGTCCATCAAGGTATAAAATTTTGTTATATTTAATGTTCTTAAGAGAATAACACAAACTAGGCAGTGAACCTAGAGGAATTTAACACACTAGAATTCACAGCCAATTAAAAGTCAATCATAAGTAAAAACATCATATTTGAGCATATAAATTAAGCCATTTGGAAAATATGATTTCATTTGTAATTGCTGGTGGATTCAGGTCACCTTTCAGGAATAGGCTGCATAATTTTTTCCTTTTCTTTTCTCTCTGTTTTTTACAAGTAAAATAATGTATTACTAGAGGAACAATAGGCTTCACCATGTCTGATCCAAAGTAGACCAAGTTTGAATGAAGTTGGTAACAAAGTCATACATGGAAAGCCTTGCCCTGGAGTTTTTCTTTATCTGGGAATGCTGAAAATTAGCTCTGCCACTGAACATAGAGAATCAACACTAAGCTCCAAATCTCTGCTTATATTGGCTTTTAAATACTTCAAGCTGCCTAGAGTAGAGTCAGCCAGTCCCAAAATGCACACTTAAATACGATTCATTGGCTTCCTGTCTGTCTGGAGATGTCAACAGGCTGTAAATCATGACCTTCCCCTGAGGCTGGGGGCTCACACCTGCAAGCCAACTTAGTCACCAAATGGGTCTTTTTTTCCACTCTCCAAAAGGTTGCTTTATTCTGGTTTCCATGATTAATTCTATACCACCTCACGTTTCTACTCCGTGAGGTTGTCACAAATCTATACTGTTTTCTATTCCTTTCCAGCTATGAGATTTTTTGAGTTTTGGAAGAGAGAATTTATTGTTTTCACACTGAATAAGGGTCCAACTAAAGAGAGCAAGAAGGTTGAATCCACTAAAACCAAACCCTCACATCTGTACACCCCAGTGATAGGAGAGTAGAGCGAATAATTAAAGGGCAAGGAATCTGGTTTTGTCTCGTTTAAAAAAAATGCAAACTGCTAGGGGGAGAGTCTTCTGGTTAATAACTTTCTGAAGAGGTACTAGGAATGGCTTTTTCATTTTTCTGGCATGACATGATTTTTGAGATTGGTCTAGATGACATAATTGAGCTTTCAAACTAAGCCCTGAACTAGAGAATTTACAAACTATTTAGTAGACTAGAGTTTTCAAACAAAAGACATCTGGGACCTATTTCAGTAGAGTAAGGGGGACACATTTTAGAAACTCCCCCTTTTTAAGGCAGATAAGTTTATAGATAAACAGATGAGTTTATAGTTGACAGTTTATAGATTCTTGAAAGATAGTTTTGCCCTATTTTTATTCTGTTTTGAAGTAATTTAAAGATAGATTTACATTTGGAAGGAAATTTCACTCATGTGAGCACATGTGATATTCTTAGCAGAGTCAAGTGTTTTAAATAGGACGTGTTAATTAATAAGCCTTGTATAAGAATATTTTTATTTTAAGCAACACTTCATTAGACCATGCATTGAAATCGGAGACTAACAAAAATGTTCACCAAGTATATTTCTTTCAAATGGTCATGATCATAAGTGTTGTTCAAAATTAAGGAAGCACACAAAAATAATAATATAAAAAGCTCCACTAAGATATTAATTATTGATTATGGCCCCAGACCAAAATATCAAAAGTTTTTAACTTTCAGCATAAAAGTAATCTTAGTTCTGTAGTCTGTAAAACGTCGACTTCACAGGGACAATTTTTAGCAATGAATATCAAAGCATTGTCATTAAAAAGATCTTTCAGGTTTTATTGACCTGCTTTTGCTGAGTGTTTTACTTTTCAAAAGGAAAACATGCATATTTTACACACAGAAACTGACATGGTTTCTGAAATATTAGCAATGGGATTTCACTCTCCAGTGATGATAGCTCTATTCATTCGAAAATAAAAGGAAGTTTTACCCATGAGAACAAAAATAAGTGGTCTCATTCTCCCATCTCAGAACTCAGAGAAGCCCACAGCTCTCAAAGGAGCTTCACTGAGTGTTCCGTCAGGAGAAGATGGCAGAGAATCAGGAACATCTTGAGAATCATATCTGAAGTGATGTGGATGCTTTTAAGATGGCATTTATGTAGTTTTAAGGAGTTAATGTTTAGAATCAAATATAAAAAACATCATCTGTCAGTGATTATTAGAAAACTGTTCACAATTCATAAGATTGTGCTGGGAAGTTCGTTATGGTAAAATCTCATCCAGTGTGTGTACAAATTAATGTACTGATTCATAAGAGCTTTCCCCAAATCAGTTTTGGCTAATGATGTCTTAACTCAGTAATTAATGTAATCCTCTATTGGAGGCGCAGGGAGAGGAGTAGGCAGAAAGTAAAGATGCAGACATAGTTTCAGTATGTTCAAAGAAAAATTTAAGAATAAAATTAGGTGAGGTGGATAAATTTTCCTTTTTTCCCCCTTTAACTAATATGCTCCAACATTCAGCTCAGGGAGTGAAATCTGGGTTTACTGGATTGCTGTCTGTAAAGTACAATTGAACTTCCATTCAAATAAAAAGATCTTCAAATGTGTACAGAGAGAAACTTAAGGAGACACGTATGCTTAAATGTTCAATCTATCCGATTGGTATTGGACTGTTTTACCTTATGCTGCGCACAATAAAAGCAACACCCTGGATGATCTCAGCATGTTTTCTGGGTTTCAGTGTAAGTACAGTATTTCACATCACTCAAGTAAGTGAAGAAAATAAAAGCAAGGTTTATAAATAGAGCATTGTAACATAAGGGTTATCTTAATCCTTAGATAATTCCTTTGTGAAATTAGTAATATCTTTGTAATATGAATTATTACTGCTTTCACCAGCTTACATGGCTGTAAGTGTGGTCAGAAATGGAGCAACCCATTCTTATCATAAATAACAATCATGATGGTGATAATACTAATACTAATACTAACACTAGCAGGATGAAAATGTGAGGGGTGATGGATCGACTCACGGCATAGACCACAGTATGTTTTCATAGATAGACACTCATCTCCAAGCTCATCAACTCATATACATTAAATATGGACAGCTTTTTGCATGTCACCCAATAAACTGGTTTAAAAAAAAGAAGAGTGATAAAGAAATGGAGCAACCCAGAGTCTCAGTTTCAAAATAACTGGGGAAAAAAAAAACAACAACACATAAAACCTGACCTGATCCTTCACCATGAAATTGACCAGGCCCTTATGATTCTCTGTCATTAAAATTAAGATTTTAATTTGTTTTATGTACTATGGCAAGGGGTAATTTATGCCAGACTTGGAACTGAAGGAAAGGGGATTTCTAAAGGGATTTTGTCATTGGGTAGCATGTCTTCTCCTTTGATGACTCTGTCACATTTAAAAAGTCTGGCCCAAGAGGACATGAACAGACATTTCTGCAAAGAAGACATCCAGATGGCCAACAGACACATGAAAAAGTGCTCCACATCACTGGGCATCAGGGAAATACAAATCAAAACCACAATGAGATACCACCTCACACCAGTCAGAATGGCTAAAATGAACAAGTCAGGAAATGACAGATGCTGGCGAGGATGCGGAGAAAGGGGAACCCTCCTACACTGTTGGTGGGAATGCAAGCTGGTGCAACCACTCTGGAAAACAGCATGGAGGTTCCTCAAAAATTGAAAATAGAGCTACCTTATGACCCAGCAATTGCACTACTGGGTATTTATCCTAAAGATGCAAACGTAGTGATCCAAAGAGGCACGTGTACCCGAATGTTTATAGCAGCAATGTCCACAATAGCCAAGTTATGGAAAGAACCTAGATGTCCATCAACAGATGAATGGATAAAGAAGAAGTGGTATATATATACGATGGAATACTATGCAGCCATCAAAAGAAATGAAATCTTACCATTTGCGACGACATGGATGGAACTAGAGCGTATTATGCTTAGCGAAATAAGTCAACTGGAGAAAGACAACTACCACATGATCTCCCTGATATGAGGAAGTGGAGATGCAACGGGGGTGGGAGTTAAGGTGGTAGGAAAAGTAAAAATGAAAGAAGATGGGATCGGGAGGGAGAAAAACCAAAAGAGACTCTTAATGTCATAAAACAAACGGAGGGGGGTGGGGGGAAGAGGGGTTGGGAGAGGGTGGTGGGGTTACATTATATGTTTAAATAAAGCTTAAATAAAGTTAAAAAAAAAATAAAAAAATAAAAAGTCTGGCCCAGCAGGATTCCTAATCTGAGTGCTCCAATAATAAAAAGCATAATCAAGAAAATAAAATAAACCCAGAAAATAGGCAAATATTATAAACTAACAAGAGGATAATGACATCTCATGACTAATCCTGCAGAAGGTACACTGCCTTCTCTCTACCTGTATATCATGGCTTTCAGAATCACAATGCTGACTTGATTCATGTATTTAAATTATTAAAACAACAAAATGGAATCTGGCACTTTAGAATATTCTAGCAATATAATTAAAATTAAAAAATTGAACAAAAAGTTTTCTGCCTTATCTCTTAAGTAGGAACCATCTATGTTTCTCTCACTCTAACATTTCAGTGGCAGCTGCTCATTTATTGAAATTTTACTTTGTGTGTTTTTCTATCTCTTGTATTTTTAAACCTTCCCCCTTTTAGGGGATATCTGTAGAGTTCTAAGGATACCTATTCCTTTGACTCAAGGTTATTTGCCCTATAGGTCAGAAGCCCCAAGACTGGGTGGATTAACAGAGTCCCAGAAGCAACTGATGCTGTTGTCTTGCTCCCTCACAGAACCCAAGAAGGTGACAGCTCTGTAGGGGGATGGGGTCCAAAGAAAGAATGGGACACTATAAGCTCAAACTAAACCCCAGTAGTAGAGTAGAGTAGGACACTATAAGCTCAAACTAAACCCCAGGCCCTACTACTGGGCCTGTGTGAAGGCCTTCACACAGTATCTGGGAACAGTATGGGAGAGAATAGGAAAACCTCCAAATGTCTCAAATTGGTTTTTTCATTTTGAGTGGAGCCTTAGTCATATTTAATTTGATTTTTTTAAATTAAAGAACCTTCCTCATACCCACGTACTGTGGTAAAGTAAAAATCATACTTGATATACAATTTGTTGAGATTATGTTGTTAATCATGTTTTATGGAACCTGGAGTTACTTCTGATTGCAGGTTAATTTCCTATTGGGTCAAAAACAAAAATGAAAACAAACAAAAAAGCCCGGGTCTATTCACTGGCAGCAAGCTTTCTACCCATTGCTGTAATTGGTGATGGGTATGCCTCGTATTTTGTTTACCATGATCTTCTTTATAAATTTTTCTTTGAGAATTTTCACCCAGAGCTAGCTTTCACTTTATCTCATTGGCTTATCTGATCTCTATCCTAGCAGTATACCCAGATTTTGATGAAAAACATGTAAATAATTCTGAATTTTTATTTTGAATCAAGTCTTCTTTGACCACTTACATCTTCATTTCTAATTCTTTGGGTTTCACAGAACTGTCAAAAATTCTATTTGGTCATTTGCAAGAAAATGAAAAATAAGACACGAAACTAAAGTAAGTCAGCTGAGGTAATAAAGTCCCTTCCTCTATTTAGCTATATTTTTGACTTTTATAATTACTTCTTTTTTTCTAGAAGAAAATGATTCCAAACATATCTTCACATAGGAAGGATAATATTCTATGCCTTCTCTAATGAAAATAAGGAGAATAACTGAAAAATCATCCCCCCACTTAGCAGTAGAAGCTAAAAGACCTGAGACATGGGATGCTGAATGAGGGAAAATGAGAAAAAAAGAAATTTATTTAATAATAAATTGATTAAATATTAGTAGACGATATTAGGGATTATATTAAGAATTAAATTATAAAGAATAAACAGAAAGAGAGGAGGTGAGGAGTTGGGAGAGAGAGACATAACAGGAATAGACTTTAGCAGAAAGAGTAATTGTCACACACAACTTGATGTACAAGGCCCTTCCCCACCCCCCCAAGAAAAGACTGGAAGGCAAATGTATTAGATGAGAGGATATGATTTTAGTAAATGCTTATTAGATATACTGGCTTTGACAAGATTGTGGGGCTAGGAATATAGGTGGCATGCTTTTAGTTTGAACAATTGCTCTTGAGATGTTTGTACTAATTATATTTGGAAAAAATAGCTTTTCAATACCCAGGTTAAATTAGCAATAAAAAGCCAGCAAGCTTCTCAGTTGCTTCCGTGCTGAGATGGTCCATGTCTTGAAATAGTGGCAGCATTTTGACCTACCTGGCTGCAATCCGGCCAAGCTCCAGCAAACAGAGACACACTTCTCTGGGTTGCTTGTGGAGGACTGAAAGACAAGACAGAGGTGGACACCTTTACAATAGAAGGGATTGTAATGCAGCTCAATACCGGACAGGCTTGCCAAGGATCTCTCATCCCTCATGCTTTCCGTCAATGAGCTAGTCTCCTTTCTCATATTCACAGAAGCCACCCCATCCCACAGTACACTTAGCTCTACCAAAGTCTTAAAGCAGCTTTCAAAAGTCTCTGCCTAACCTTCCTTCTCAAAGTCATGAGTCTCGGGAAATCTTACCCTGAGTTAATCCCATCCTGAAAGTGTTTTCTTTTATTAAGTAATATTAGTAAGCTGATTTTGGAAATATATGTAGCTGTCATTATGATATAAATAGTTGATATTTAAAAATACACAGCACATGGAAGACTATGGAACAAGGCTGGACTCTGCAAAATCCTGAGTCTATCCTCACTAGGGATTTGAGCAGAAATAATGCAATGAATAAGGATAAAAATGATACACCATGTACTTCGTTATCCTCCAAGCAGTGACATCAAGTGAGACTCTGAAACTTGATGTCCTCTCCTAACCAAATCTGATTAAATGATACTTTAGAAAGGTATACTTTCTTCCGCTCAGGTCATGACCCCAGGGTCCTGGGATCCAGCCCTGCATTGGGCTCTCAGCTCAGCTGGGAGCCTGCTTCCTCCTCTCTCTACCTGCCTCTCTGCCTACTTGTGATCTCTGACAGATAAATGGGTAAAATCTTTAAAAAAATTTAAAAAAAGAAAGGTATACTTCCAACTGAATGGATTTGTAAATATGTATCAATATATACCAACAGTCAACTTTGTCCATAAAATGAGCAAATTTGAAGACTGTTCTTTGTATTGATCAGATTCTAATGTATTCTGATTACTTAATAAATCTTGCTTTACTAATTGGTTTGGACACATTCAGTAATGCTGACAAATCATACTTGCGTTTTTTGAGCCTACCAAAAGTGTATGTCCTGCTTATATTGCTCTCATTTTAACAAGACTAGAGCATTTTAAATACATTGTTATGTACTGCACCTAATAAAGCCAACAGATATTTAAAAAATATATAATGCATTGAGAATAGTCTTTATATAGACAATATCCTGATAAAAGAAAATACTAGCTTATTGATCAATTTTAAGAAAAACAGTAACATTGCTTTAATTCTTAAACATAGAATTTTATAATAATTCCATTTCCCAACATTATCCTATTCCTTTAGCTTAAATATCTAATTCTTTCACTCCACAGATTATGGTACTGGCAATATTTGGTCCACTGACATCAGAATGGAATTTATTAGGAGTTTGTGGTGAAGAGAAAGAGAACATTTACTTGGATTGTAAAAGTACATAATTGGCTTTAAACAGACATAATTTTATTATCTTGTAATAAAATGTCACCTTTGAAGCTCACAAAATAAATTCTATTCCCATCAACAATGTTCATTAAAAAAGAATTATGGAAAAATCTCAGTTATAGAATATCCCAATTCTTGGTAATATAAAGTTTGGTTTTAGGTGACCCTGAGTGAATTCCCCTCATCAGAAAGCCTAAAGTTATTTCTAATTAAAGGATCTAAAAATAAGGATAGTTAATAACTTCAATTTCAAAGCACCACTGGTTGACTCTGGCTAGAATGAGACAAACTTCACAACTTCATTGAATCAACTGCAGTGCCATATAACATATGGACTGTAATACACAAAGGCATCAGTTTCAAAAAGAGAACAATCACAAACATCACAAAACAGAAGCAGACAATGAAAATCAATCTTTCTGTCTAGATAATAAATGCTTTCTGATTTAGGCCTTAAAAAACTCCTAACCATGGGACAAAGCAATAAACATGGGTTCTGAATGGAAAAAAGAATATATAAAAACTGAGGAGAGGAAGATTTTTTTTTTTTTAAGATTTTATTTATTTATTTGTCAGATAGAGAGAGAGCGCGCAGGAGCGCGAGCACAGGCAGACAGAGAGGCAGTCAGAGGCAGAGGGAGAAGCAGGCTCACTGCTGAGCAAGGAGCCCAATGTGGGACTCGATCCCAGGCCGCTGGGATCATGACCTGAGCCGAAGGCAGCTGCTCAACCAACTGAGCCACCCAGGTGTCCCGAGGAAGATTTTTTTAGGTCCTGTTAACACCCTCATCTTCAGTGAATGCTATGCAAAGTAAGGGGCTATAGCTCCGGAAGACCTGGACACAATCTCATGTATTTCTTGATGGAAATAGGGTCAAAATATAAAAGTCACTACTAAGCTGACCAAATTGTGTCAATGTGCAGTCAATAACCAGTTATACAAAGTAATACTTGACCCATCTATAAGGATTCCTTAACCAACTCATTATCTATAGTGTGAGGACTATGTAAGTATTGGAATAGACATTTTACAGAAAATAAAATTCATCCTGAAGAAAAACAATAATATGAGTACAAAGACATATGTGAGACACATTACTATTGTGTATTTCTTTGCTTCCTCAACTGAGTTAACAACTTAAAACAGCTTCGGCATGCCCAACTCAAATGCTGAATCTACCATGGACTCATTAGAAAATCAGTTTTGGCAAACTAAGAAGTAACTGCATGATTCTTCATTTTACATCCTTAAAAGAATATCATATATATGTAAATTTCATACATAAAATTTTTTCATATCCTTAAAAGAACAAGCTTATAAAATTTAAGACAAATGAACCTCTCCCTCAGCATCATCTCTTAGGAAAAACTAATAGGATGATTATTGTACTTCCCAATTTTCTTAGAAATATTATTTTTCATAAAGAAAATAAATTGCTTAGAAAACTCCCCTGTGTTATTGTCTCACATAGTAATGCCTTTTAAAAAAGCAGGTATATTACGCCTGGCCTATAACGACCAAAAAACCCCACAAAAACGAAACAAAACTAAACAAAAAACGTCTGTGACTAGTGACAAAACGTCTGTGACTAGTGACCGATGAATGAGATGAAGCTGTAGAGGTGCATAATTTAGCACAAAACAGTAACTACCCAGTAAGCATTACAACTCAAAAATCGAGGATGATGACAATCATCCAATGATGATAGTGGTTTTGACAATGAACAAGCTAAATAAAAACTAACATCTGACCTGGTGTCTTGGGAAAGTGCAAATGATGTCAATGTTTATTTAATTGTAAAAGCAAATACTCTTGCTTTATGGGTATATAATTAAATTCAAGAGTCTTTAAATAGTATCTAAATTTCCCAAGGAGGTTGGGAGGTCCCAAGGAGGACCTTGTTTGGTTTTTGCACTCAAGCAAGTTTCTAAAGTAAGTTGATAGAGTATAGTGGCCATTGGATTCAAACCACAAAGATCTGGGGGTGAGTATCAACTCTAAGGCTTACTGGTTGCATTATCTTGGGAGGTTATTCTATAAAATCTCATTTTTTCTGAGGAAAAACAAAATTGTTTATCTTGGAAAGTTTTGGTGAGGATCAAACAAAGGAATATTTATTTTTATTCTTGACACAGTGTGTGGCACATAGGAAAGACTCGCCCAACGCTAGCTTTATTAGTTTTTAAAAATTTTGTTATTATAAATTACTTGTTTAAAGATTGTCTTCATTTGACTTAGTCAACAATAATTCACTTATTTTTTTTCCTAAAAACATTTTTGTATGTGTGCACCAATCAGGTGTCATTCACTATGCTAAGTGTGATGAAAACTTTGGAATAAAAAAATTACTACTGGTATAATATGTATAATCTAAAGTGGTCTATTATAACGAGTATATATTGAATATTTTATCATTTATATTATATCAGAGACTACTAATTTTAAGTCAATCTAAATCAAATGTCAGGTTAAGTAGGTCAATTTGGTCAGCATATACTGAAATAGAAAGCAGATAGCTGATAGCTATTACAAGTTTGTGCTAAGTATAAAGCTTAAGGAAAATGTGTCATTTTGTGAAACAGCAAACACCTAATTTATATGAGTCCATTTTTAGTAAATTACCTAAGTTAATTATAAAAGACAAATTTTGTATATTGCATTTGGACGAAAGCTTTTGTATTGAGTCATAAGGATACTCATCTTAAATCATTTTAATGATTCCCCTTTTCAAGAAAACAAGAAAACTTCTCCTTATGCTAAAGGTTACAGTAGAAAACATTTTTTTCACTCTATCATTGAAATATTCATATGGTTTTTTGCTTTGAGTTAGGAGAAAAGAGAATCACTACTGTTTTCTTTCATCTAAAAATTTTTTTTTAAAAAATAGAAAGCTCTCCAGCCAATGGTAATTATTATGTGAAGGGTTTTATCACTGGATTTTTTTAAACAATCAAAACCACCTCAAAAAATCATAATGCAGAACAGCTCTGAGAAAAGTAAGACAGATCCCTATTCAAAAATATGTGGCAAGAGACTCAGCCTTATAACCTAGATTCTATAAAAATCTCATGAGCATCAAATGTCAAATGGAGTGCTGCTAGCTCCAGGAATAGAAAATGAGGTCTTCCACTAAAGCAAAGGCTAGAGTTTCAATGTCACAGAATCTGCAAGGATAAAATGCATTTGACCATAAATGTAATTTAGCTAAATATATTAAATTTTAACACATGGGCAAAGATATGGAAACACGAAAATGTGTGTAGTCTGTTTGATGTCTGTACAATAGAGACTACAATATTAACACTGATTTTATTTATTTATTTTTGATTTTTTTAAATTTACTTGAATTACTTTTTTAATTTACTTAATTTAATTTACTTGAGATCACAAGTAGGCAGAGAGGCAATCAGAGAGAGAGGAGGAAGCAGGATCCCTGCTGATGCGGGGCTTGATCCCAGGACCCTGAGATCATGATCTGAACTGAAGGCAGAGGCTTTAACCCACTGAGCCACCCAGGCACCCCTTAACACTGGTTTTAAAGGAGACTGGGCTAATTTAGATTTAAATTTAGGAAGGAAACTTGAAAAAAAATACTCTTTGACTGATTATTATTTAATTGTGAAAACAGCATAAATTAATAGTTGTCCACCTTCTCAGAATAGAGAACAAGTTCTAATACTCAGAAAGAGTGGTGTGATAGAAAATACAATAAACTAGAAGTCAGAAGGATTGGGTTCTAATCTAGGTGGCATAATTTTTTCATTCTCCCAAACAGGCATCTTGCCTTCTACTTGCTCCTCCTTATGAGTTGATTTATGGTTAAAAGTACTTGGTACGTATGGCAAGCACTCAATAAATATTACTCCCTTGCTACTTAAGTGGGGTCCACAGACCAGCAGCATTGGAATCAGCTGGGAGCTGGATAAAAATACAAAGTATTCATTCCCACCCCCAGACTTATTGATCAGAACCTACATTTAAAGAAGTTCTCCAGGTGATGGGTACACACTTTAATGTTGGAGAAGCACTGTATTAACCAATGCTGAATGATAGTAAACATCAGTTATAATTCCTGTGTTTTGTTAAAGACATTCAAATGTGCTTTCATATATATATATATATATATGTATATATATATATATACATACACACACATGATGATGTGATGAATGGAAGAAAAATAATTCATGCTTTGGATTAGCCCTTAGTGGTGATTATGAGCATTTCTCTCCTGCCAGGATTAATAAAGCACAAAAGTGAAAGGCTAATCACAAATGACTCCCTTTATCATGTCATTCCTGGTAAGACCCATGCAGAAAACTTTGAGTTTAAAGGTAAGAGGCAATTAGGAGTAGCACAGAAATTTAGGTACCTTTAAATTTTAAACTGATCTCAGGGAGGCTAAAGAGAAGACAAAGCCAAGATTTTCACCAGCTCGTGAATGCTGAGTTTGTGTGTATCCAGATTTCTCAGAATCACTGCTCACATTTCAAATAGTCTATGACTTTCACATATTCATGCAAACCAAGATAACTTGCTCATAATCTCATCAATTATGTATGATATATAGAAGAAAATCTAATGGGGGGCTCAGTCAGTTAAGCACCTGCCTTCAGCTCAAGTCATGATCTCAGGATCTTGGGATCGAGTCCCTCATCAATAGATTACAGCACTAACACTCAGAACAGCAACAAAAGGCAAGAATTTTTCTAATTTGGTCTACATTTATGTTTTATTTCTCCTCATACTTGAAATAATCATATGAACTTCTAAAATTATTCAAACAGAGTATCACTTTCTGTAACACAGGGACATGATGATCTCTGGAGGTAAATGGCGCTGAATTCAGATTCTGGCTGGGCAGCTGGAAAGTGTACTTGGGGCAAGTTATTTAATTCTCTGGATCATTCTCATTTATAAAATGTTGGTTGTTGGAGGATTAGATATGGTAACATGTGTACTACTTAGCCAACAGAATGGAGCACAAGGTAGTTATTCCTGAATATGGTGCAGCAAAAATTTGATTCTGGGAAAGAGAAAGCCATTTGCTTCCCTAATTCAACACTGACTCAGCTGAATCCTGACTTAATTCTTATTCCAGAGAGACATTTAGTTCTCTCAATCAGATTCTGTACGGTTTTCTCTTACATTTGCTCTGGCATAGGGCAAATGGCTAAATTTGGAAAGACGATCTGAATTCAAAAGTAAAAAACAGAATTGAGATGCTAACCAAGTAAGTATAAGAACAGGTTTTAAAAAACCAAAAGCCTAAAATAAGTTGTCCCTGGCAAAAAAAAAAAACAAAACTGAATATAAATGACTCACGTGCTGAGTGGCTACCTTGAAATTGTTGTCTATAATAATTATAATTATAATTATAGCCTTTTACCCACAGAAATACTTTTCGAATCCTCAATACAGGCAACAAGAAATGACTTATCAAACACTGGAAGGTAGACAAAGATTCTTTTTCTGATGTAACAGATGACTTCCAAGTATAAAATGGAAAACAATGTTTATAAATCCACACACAATCCTTTTTAGTTTTCCACAGCCACATCAAACTAATACTGCAGATAGACTGGTGCCTGACCAGCGTTTGGAAAACAAAGGGCTTTGTAAAACTACTCATCAGAGTCATGCATCCACAGAGAACAGTGCCACACAACCAACACAAACACAGAAAATAAAAACAGGAAAAAATCACACACATTTGCATGCTAGAACAGCAGAGAGCAAACCCTTTTCTCGCTGAGTAGATTCTTTCTCTGAGAAATATGAAGAATTGTCACTGGCTTCCAAGTCCTACAATCATCCAATAACATAATGATATTGACACAATTACAGCAAACAAAAATTATGCATTTTTAAAGTATTCTCTCCCCAACCTTCTTCCCTCCCATCTCCCAGCTCACCAGAATGATTACCAATTAAGCAACATAAACAAGACTCTGGAAAAATAATGACACTTGGCAATTTCTAAATTAGTATACTAAAGTAAATTACGAATAATAAATCCCCTACACAAGTATCTCACTAATTGAAGGAAATAGTTTCTTACTTAAAGTGTCTTAGAAAAACTCATATAAGAGCATCAATTTTAGGATTCATAATGTAAAACATTTCAAGATTGAGAATAAATCATAGATTTTGGGTCTTAATTTAAATGATAAAAATGTGCCATATCAAAATATTCAGTATAATGTTAGAAAAGGTCATTAAAGTATTTAAGCCTGGAAAAATCATCATATTTACTATTAGGGAGACTATTAATACATTCTATTAACTTTTATACCTCTGTCAAACTGAAAACAGAAATTGCTTTCACACTAGAAATCTTCTAAATGTTTCTTTTCTTTACTCCACTATTAAAAGTAAAGTTCATTTCTCTTAAAAAAAAATTATTGGAAGAAATTTTTGTCTTTAGGCTGATAAACTATATACTATTAAATTCAAGGAAACATTCATGTTCAACTTTTTAAACGGATTAAACAATCAGGATTTACAATTAGGATGTTAATTGTTAATTGGCAATTAACAATTAATTAAATATTACAAACAATTAAATATTTTTAAGGAATCCAATGAAATCAATTATGAGACATGATAAGAACCGATTTCTGGTCATTGGCCCATGTATCAGCCTGATTTGAACAGTGGGGGTTATAGCTGAGCATGAAGTATAGACCCAAAGTGCTAAAGCATGTTCCACAGAGCACACAAAGATCTGTATCATCTGTTCTTACAGCAGTGTAAAAGTCTATAATCACTTGAAATGTCGGTTTAACCTCAATAATGCAAAATTGCCATTATAATTCTCAATGTGTAACATTTTAGGTCAACAAATAATGCTCTATGCCAACTGGTCCAAATTGTATCTTAATATAAAGAAAATTAATTGTTCACACTTTAGATTACATGCCACACTTGTTTGCTCTCTCAGTTTTGTTAACAGGTAACGGAAAAAGAAAATGATATCATTGACAACGTATTTACTATTTATCTTTCCTTCCAATTCTGAATATATTTTATTGTTATTTACTAGATATAAATGAGTGGCCTCATGTTCATAGCATTTTGTGAGTTTTCTATATTCTTAAATAGTCTCAAGAATATTATTTTTGGTTGGTATCTGTGGATGATGACTCGAGTTGGTTTAAGATATCACTAAATGTTATAGATTCCTTTCATTTCCATTTGTTTTACTGTTAGAAAAAAAAAATTCAGTGGACATTCTGATGCCTACCACTACTTGCTGTCTTTGAATAAAATTTTAGAAACCAGTTTAACAAAAGAACATAAATACTTGTGAGGTCTTTGATACACAATGTCAAATTGCCCTCTAAAGAAGGCATACCAATTTCCAGTTTTCTTCAGCAATGTATAGAAGATCCTATTTTCCTACATACTCAACACTAAGCATATAATTTTCTCAATCTTTGCTAATTTTTCATAGCTTATATTTGCATTTACCTTATTGCTAAGCTGTCCAACATTTTTATATTTTTATTAGATTTTTTCCATTTAAATTCAATTAGCTAACACAGAGTACATACTTAGTGTCAGTTGCAGAGTTCAATAAGTCATCAGTTATGTACAACACCCAGGGCTCACCGCATCATGTGCTCTCCTAGGTTTTTTTATGTCTTCTACGACAACGCTGTTCATGACCTTTGTCCATTTTTCTATCGACTCTTCTTTGAAACACTATTCAAGATATAGTGAATTTACAATCTGAGAATTGACATTTCTCAGAGAAAAAAATTATCAAGAATTTCATAGAAGATAAACTACAGGTTATACTCTGTATACGATTGTGTTGCGTGGCATCAAAAGTTATCTGCCAAGAATCCAAAAGGCAAGAAACAGGAGGGAAGCATATGGGATAAACTGCTATCCATGCTCCCCAGTTCATCCCCGGCATACCTTCCCCACCACGGAGATTTCTTGTCATTAGCTGTTGAAAGAGAACAGATTGAGCGAGTTGTGAATCAAGATTCCCTTGCAAATAACTACAAAAGAGCTCTGCAACAGAGGGTAGCCTATCAGTTGCCACAAAGATAAGAATGCCCTATGCAGGCAAAGACCTTTGAACAGCTAAAGACAGAAGCCTCTTGATACACACTGGGGACAGTGATCTACTTTATCATTCATTCAAATAGATTTTCCCCCTTCATCAGGGCATCTTTTCATTTTATTTGCTGTTCAAAACACCGGGACACAAAGGACGCACTTCATCTTGTGCGCTACTGAAATGAAATCTTGAGGTAGGAAAAAAAAGAAAAACCCTTGCCCTAAATTCCCTTTCAAAAGTGAAGTGTGAAAAGGCATCAAGCAGGGTACACAGTGTTATTGTTGTGAGAAAGTCAATTCTGCAACACAGAGACCAACGCCATCAGCCCTGGCTCAATCACTTCCTTACCCACAGTGAATCATACGAAAAATCCAAGAAGAAAGGGTTCCACTTGGGGAAATGGAATTTCTCATTGTCTTTCCTCCTGATTATCATTAACATCTATGGGCACAGCTGTTTTCTTTCTCCAAATAATCTTGAAGTCAATGCTATAATATTGGCTCCCTTCTTCTGTCTCCCTGGGGCGTATTAAACCTCACCTCATGTCCTATTCTGAGCAGCAGAAATTTCAAATTTGTCTTTCCATTGAGCAACAAACCAGAAAGCCTAACTATCTGCATTTGTTTGGTGCTGAGAGGATTAAAAATTACTTGAAAACGTGGTTTCTTTGGAAGTTACAAGCCAAGATATAATAAAGAAGATGATCAAAATGGAAGATGTTTAAACCAAATACTCAGTAGCTATTATGTATAAATGATCTGGGATTTCTTTTTATAAAGTCAGGTGTTTTTTTATTTTTTTCAGAGTGAAGAACTAGGCCATCTCAACATTCATCTTGACATAATTTTATATTCTGTGGAGTATGTATTTATATATCAGGACCATTATTATACAGTGGTTCTAGGCTTTATTGTTTCAAGATTAAATGTACTACTTATCTGAATGGGGTTTTAAAAAGCCACCCAAGCTTTTTGGTTTCCAACTGAAAGCTTTATTAATTCAACTAACAAAAGAACTCAGAGGCAATGAGAAAATTGATCCAAGAAAATTTTTTTCGCATTGACAGCTTCTAGTCATCCACCGTGGTCTATGGTAGTTACTGGAAAAAAATGCTTATTTTTTTCCTTTTTCAAATTTTTATTTAAATTCTAGTTAGTTAATATATAATGTTAATATATAATATATAATGTTAGAGGAATAGAACTTAGTGATTATCACTTGCATATAACTCCCAGTACTCAACACAAGTGCCCTCCTAAATGCTCATCACTCACTAAGCCCATCCCCCACCCACCTCCCCTCCAGCAACCCTCAGTTTGTTCTCTGTGTTTAAAAGTCTCTTATGCTTCCCTCTCTCTTTTTCCCCTTCCCCTATGTTCACCAGTTTTGTTTCTTAAAAGATGCTTCTTTTTTTTTTTTTTAAAGATTTTATTTATTTATTTGTTAGAGAGAGAGCGAGCACAGGCAGGCAGAGAGGCAGGCAGAGGCAGAGGGAGAAGCAGGCTCCCTGCCGAGCAAGGAGCCCGATGTGGGACTCGATCCCAGGACGCTGGGATCATGACCTGAGCCGAAGGCAGCTGCTTAACCAACTGAGCCACCCAGGCGTCCCTTAAAAGATGCTTCTTAAATGAAAACCTGTTCAATCAACAAACTCACAGACAATAAGGCAGTTTCCCTGTGTGGCAGTTCCTGAAGGGATGCAGGGTACTGGAGAATTTTAAATCATGATGTTGTCTGTCCACACATGAAGAATATATACCTTGTGACCAAGATCTGAATTTATTTATTTATTATTCATTCATTCGTTCATTAATTTCATCTTTCAAATGTTTTTTTTTTTTTGTAAAGAATTTCATCATACTCCCTTCTTATAATTCTTCACTCAGTTTCCTAGACACATGAAAGTTAAAATCTAGTTCTGAAATTGCCATCGGACTGAGAGAGGGCTATATCCATACACACACCTCTTCCACCTGTGGTTTACTTAAATGTGAGGAAATAGTAAGAGCTGTCAAAGTTCATTTACATAACAATCAGTTGAGGAGCACCCTACTGTACTTAGTAGGCTCCTGGGCAATTACTCTAGTTTATTTTTCCCTTTGGGTATAAAATATTCTCCTAGTCTAAATTCACATAATTTTCTTCTCTGTTGAGAGAATTCTCAGAAATCTGATGGCAATCTTTTCCACATCACATTCACTGCTCTTAGTAGAAATACAAGTTTCCATAAGCATATAAAATGAGTAAGATTTTAGCTGTTACCATCCATTTCCTAGGTTCAGCCAGGAAATGTTGTTTTGTGAGGCCTAGGGGCAAGGGTATTCTGTTTGGAAGGCAATTTGTATACTTGTTCTCTCTGAAGGATGCTTGGCTTATTTTGATGCTAATATTTGGTATTATGTGATTTTGTGAATTGATTTTTTAAAGCCTCAAGCAAAACAACCAAGGCTCCTCTCCTTCCCCCACAGAGGTCTCCTTTCTTCACTCAGTCCTATTTCATTAGAATAGGACTTTAATCCCAATACTCTCCATATGAGAGCTGTTCTTGGCAGAACTGATACAGGAGGACTAAACATTTAACAGTAGCATATCGAGTAATGTTGAAACACTGAACAATGTATGTTTTGTCCCAAGGAAATACAAAAGCTTGTTCTATGGTCTGGAAGTGGATTTGCCAATATTCAGTCATAAGGCAAAACAAGACAAGAACCCCACAATTATGTGGGTAGGGTTAGACACTAAGATATCTATCTTTTATTTCTCCATCTTCAATTATTCCAATTTCCTGCTTGCTTACCTGATTTTGAACTCACTAAAAATAGATAAATAAATAAACTTCTGTTTCAACAGAGCTAGATTTCACATGGTGTTTCAGCCTTTGGTAGAGGTAAAAAAACAATAGTGTCTTTATGGCTGGAGCATATACAGCTCCCTTTCTAGTCCAGGCCAGAGCCTGGTGGTAAAATGTAAACCTCCATTTTCCGAGAAGCCCCCTATTTTGCATTATACATACTTGATTTTAGCTTAAAATTGTGCTACTTACATCCCTGCCCTTTCATGCACAAAGTGACCCACCGTAAAAGGACTTGCATTTTTCTACCTTCAGAGATTCCAGTTTACAACAAACCTGCAAGCTGACAACACTCTGAATTTTTTAAAGTTAACAATCTATGAAATGACATCACATAAAAAAAGTTTTCATAGTTACACTGACAAGGACACGTAACAATTTGATCAGCTAAAATTCCGAAGGAAATACATACCCAAACCTTCCGATTCAAATAGACACGTTTCATCTACCCCTAAATCTCGGCACCAGGATAAGAAATTTGCTGTATTGTCTCTGGCAAAAAAGGAGCCTGAGGGTGCAGTGGCTTTGCATGGAATCTTCTTCAAGGGCAGATTCTGAAAAAACAAAGAAATCTCACTCTGGTGGTTATACCTGACCAAGTCATCACAGGGACACATTAAATAGACAGTTGTTTTCCACAAAATGTTTTGGAATGGCCTCAAGTCAATAAATAGGTTAGTGAAGGGTATAGAAAAGGAAGTGAAATGTACATGAAACTTAGTTGTCACTAAGAAACTATAAAAAGAATCTGTGCATATTAACAAATCCTGGATTTTTTTTTTTTTTTCCTTACCATCTAGTAGTAATACAAGCAAGTCCCTTCCCTGGCTCATGTTGCCTCTTTCTTTCTCTTCTATTTTGGGTGTTTTTTTGGTATTTTTTGTTTTTTTCTTTGTTTGTTTGTTTGTTTTTGGCCTTATGTTCCATCCAAGTATTTTACCATTATTTCTCAAAAATTATTTATAAACGTATTTTCCATTTGTGAAAGAAGAATGAAACATAAATATACTACACGAATATAAACAATATGTAACACACAAACCTGTATTATGTGCACACATACACACATATCAATATATTATATTACTACTTCACATTATAATATAAAATAATTTCGCTGGATTTCTGCTATCTGACCCTGAAAGATATTGACATTATGCATCATTTTTCTCCTGGGATAAGAAAATGCTTAAGGGGCACCTGGGTGGCTCAGATGGTTAAGCAGCTGCCTTCAGATGAGGTCATGATCTCAGGGTCATGAGATAGAGCCTCTTGTAGGGCTCCTTGCTCAGCAGGAAGTCTCCTTCTCCCTCTGCCCCTCCTCCTGCTCATGCTGTCTCTCTCAAATAAATAAATAACAACTTAAAAAAGAAGAAAAGGAAATGTTTAAGATAAAGGAGGGCCTGAACCTAGACAGACTTTCTTATTAACAGTCTGTCATAAAATTTTAGATAGGAAATCTCCACTGGCATCATACCAAGAGTTAGAGAGTTGTGTGGTCTTATTTTCTTTAATAGAACATATTCAGTTTCCAAGGCATTCCAGGAAGTCACAGAATGCAATTCTTTGTGACATGAAAGACTAAACAATGGATTTGGCTGATGTAGGCTATGTAGAGATTCACCCTAAAGAGAGAAAAGATTAAGGGAGAAACACTTTGTGGTTTAAGTTCATAAATAGAATGTTTCCTTCACTCACTGGGAGCCAACAACTAGAAGCAAAACATTGTTGACTGTTGAACTCATTTGCAAGAATGGTTATAAAAAATGAGATAGTTGCCTTAGAGTACTGGTGAAGTTCTGCTAACATGATAAAATTAATAGAGTTCTTCATGTCTGAGGATTTTATGGCCCCATAACTAAAACATTCAGTTATCATACCACTTAAAGTCTATGTCTGTCCTATCTTTAAGGTCTAGCACTTTCTTGCTGACTGACTTAAAAAAAAAAAAAAAAGATTTTATTTATTTATTTGACAGAGAGAGAGAGATCACAAGTAGGCAGAGAGGCAGGCAGAGAGAGAGGGGGAGGCAGACTCCCTGCTAAGCAGAGAGCCCGATGCGGGACTCAATCCCAGGACCCTGAGATCATGACCTGAACTGAAGGCAGAGGCTTAACCCACTGAGCCACCCAGGTGCCCCTTGGTGACTGAATTTAATTCAGAGGAAACACAATCAAGATTTTTGTATGAATACACAAATATTTACATAGCTATATATATTAGGAATTACAATATATAAATCATATATGAGGTTACTTATATAGCAATACCTTCTTAACCATTTTGTTGAAGTAATAGTTTTCAAAGAAATAATTTTCTATGTAAGTTGTAAAAACAATCATTATTAGCATAGTGTAAAATCTCCTTTAAAAAATACTCACAAATGAAACAAGATGGGATCGGAAGGGAGATAAACCAAAAGAGACTCTTAATGTCATAAAACAAACTGAAGGGGGCCGGTGGGGAGAGGCATACAGAGACCTGGTGGGGTTATATTATATGTATATAAAATAAATTTAAAAAATTTAAAAATAAAAGAAAATACAAACACCAAGAAGCATTTATTAAAAAAACCTTAAATCTAAAAATTCACTTCTAAGTACATATCCAAAAGATATAATAGTATTAGTGTTTAAAAAATATATATACACATATACATGTGTGTATATATATGTGTGTGTATATATATATGTACATATATTTGTTGTAACAGTGATTGAATAAGAAAATATAGAAATAAGTATGTGCTAAAAGAGGGCTGGTAGAATAATATATAGTACACATACAAGGAAACTCTATGCAATCATTTAAAAAAGAGTAAGATAAATGTAAATATGTTGACCCACACAGATGTTCAGTGTGTACTCATAAACAGAAACAAATAATCTGCAAACAGATATGTATGCCACAACTTCATTTTATGATCATATGTATATGTGTATATACACACAATAAATATAGATGGCCATATAGAAGGTGAAATTGCATATAAATATGTTGTATTATAAATACGAATATTGTACTAATTTTTCTAATGTTAGTTTAGGGACAATTTAAGGAGGATATGCACCAAATTTATAGCAATTACCTTTGAGGAAGATGATTAATGTATTGAGTTTCATTTACTTCATTACATAATTCTAAAATAAGAGGAGGATTTTATTTTATTTTGTTTTTATTTTTTAATTTTTATTTTTTTTAAGGTTTTATTTACTCATTTGAGAGAGAGATGGAGAGAACACAAGCAGGGGAGAGGCAGAGGGAGAGGGAGAAGCAGACTCCTCGCTGAGCTGGATGCCGGACATGGAACTGGATCCCAGGACCTGGAGATCATGACCTGAGCTGAAGGCAGACACTTAACCATCCAAGCCACCCAGGCACCCCAAGTAGGAGGATTTTAAATGACTTTTATATCCTATCAATATTTTCAGATTAAATAATCAAAATTGGTAAACTGTGTCAGCCAAAACATAAAAGAGGATTTGCTGGAAACAAAAATCTCCAAGAGGTGACAATAAAGCTTTTTTATAATGAGGTTAAAGCAAAGGTCATCTCTAAGAAAAGAACATAAATACATTCAAATACCGAGCCATGTTAAGATTTGCCACCTCTATCCCGGAGTGTGAAAGAATAAAACGTGGGAAACCACTTAAAACCCAGGAATGAGTTTGCATATAGGAAGTATGACTTAGAAATTATAAACTATTTGACAATGCTAAGGGCACCTTAGGACAAAAGTTTCAAGGCTTGCGTAGCGGAAAGAAATACAATATCCATATTGCACTTGAAGAAATTAGAGATTGACGTGACACAATCTACCAAGGGACACATTTTGAGAGAATTCCCACAAGCAACAAGCCCTCAGAAATCATTCAGCCTACTCTTTAAGAACTTAAAAGGACAAGCACTGAGCATAGAAGTGAAAACAGCATTTTCACCTACAAGCTTCTGGTCTTTACAAAGTCATTTACATAACATATACTTGAGGAGAAGTATTTAAAATTCATTCCTATTCAAAGACATAAAAGTTATTTTAGGACAAGTAAAATGAAAGCTGGCTATTGATATTTTGTAACTCGGGGATAGCCAGTGCAGTGGAATTCAGTAATAACAGCAGTCGAACAAGGCAGTAGTTAAGTGATTTATGGGATATCTGTTTCTGTTCTGGACCTGTCAGATTTACTGCTTCCATGTCACTTAAAGACTTAGGACACTGTAAACAGAGTGAATAGAAGCTTCCAGTCCTCAACCAGATGAAATGTTTTATTTGATAAAATTTTAAAAAGGCATCCTCATTAATCCAGAAGACTAACGAACTGAGCCCTCACACATAGTACTTACTAAGGTCATCACGCATAACCAGGAGTAAGGATCTCTGTGCATTGGCTAAAAGCAGTAGTGTGTTGTGGGATCTAATATTCTTCATTCCTGGTTGAACACCGACCCCAAATCAAAGGTCTTTCCAGGGTTACCTTGCCATTTATA